>VXBI01011686.1:877220-972922 GCA_013397375.1 Toxostoma redivivum
AAAAAGGGGATAAATATGAGTCTATGATTGGTCGTGCTTCACCACAATTATTTATTTTTTTCTTTCTTTTTTCCTACCCTCTTCTCTGCAATTCTTAACAAGGAGGGCTGAGTGGACAGCAGCCTGAAAGCACACATGCCCTGTTTTGGCTAATCCTTGGAGTTTTGCTCAGTCTGTGTTTTTCTGACTCCTGAAGGACCACTCACAGCACCAACCTTTAAGGCTTGGGCATTAGTCTTTGCAGGACTGAGGCCACAGCTCCTAATGCTGTAACAGTGCTCATGACCTCTGTGCCATTTCTCAAGTCTGTTTTATTCCTCTTTACATCATAGGTTATTACTCCCTTAGTCATGAATGCTTGCAGAAAATCTGGAATTACAGAAGAAACCCTTCTTAGATGTTATGTAAATATTACCTGTCACATGCTTGTCACACTGAAAGGGATGTGAGTCCCCATCTCTGCAGCCTGAAGAGCAGATCCTCCTGCTGTCCCTTCCTGAATGTCATGCACCACACTGTACTCTCTAGCTGCTCACCTGACAAACACACTAGCCAAGCTGGGACAGACGAACAGACACAAACGGCTTCAAACCCATTTGTACAGAGTCCGGCGAAGGAGGCAGAGGGACAGCATCTGCTGCAGAGCATGGCAGTGCTGGACATAGCAAGGGTATCTGCTGCTGACCAATAGCAAGAGTGTCCTCTCCACAAGGAGTTTCCAAAATGAGCCCTGGATGTATTCACCACAGGTATTTATTTCCTTTTCTGAAAATAGGTGAAAATTAGCAAAGCATGAAGGAGAACTGTTTTAATGATCTCACTGTTTAAAAGTGATTTGTCAAGGGAAGGATGGAGGTGGGGATGGATAGGGCATGGTATTTGTGGGTGCAGCCTCCACTTTATTTTAATAAGGTTTTTGCTACAGTACAGCTGCAGTCACAAGAATAAAGCATAAAACTCTTAAATGTATATGTGTGCCCCTACACTTACAGTCTAATGTTGGAGGGCTTTAGGGTAGTGCTGTTTACTTCTTATCTCCTTTTCCAATGTGTTTGCCATAGGAGTCCCCAACAGAGGAGGAGGAAGGGAGGGGACAGAGGGTGAAAGAGAGGTTGAATTATCCCTTTTGCCTCCCCTAGACTGTGTGCTGCTGCCTCTGGGGAAATGTATCTGCCCTGTCTCCTCCTTGGGTCAGGATCTGCCGACCCTTCTCGCCTTCCCTTTGAAGTCATATTTAGGTTCACAAGACAAGCTCGAGCTAGGGCTTAAATGCTGGGCCCTTCTTGGAAGGGAGGAAAATGCTGCTGGTGGCTTTGGATGCAGCAGCATTCTCTAACTGACAGTTGCTGTGCATATTTTTCTGGGCAAGTGTTGTAATTAACATGCCCTTTTGATTACAGAAGGATGAACCAGCTCCTGGGGAAGATTGTAGTGTCCTGGCTGTCTTCCCAGGCCTACCACCCAGAGGAGCAGTTGTAGCAGGGAAAGGAGAGGGTCTTGTGGTTATTTTCAGGAGTGAGACATTGATTTTGTATGCTAGGCAATTTTGCATAGCGAAATGCAAGTAGGAGATCTTAAAAAAAAAAAGGACAAGGGAAAAAAGAAAAAGAAAAAAAAAAAAAAACAATAGTTTTCCTTCAGTCAGTTCCCAAGCTTTGGGACTACAGCCTGGGGAACCATACTGTTAATTTAGTTCCCAGCATGGTAACACCATTATCTAACCTGAATGTAGTGACTAGCAACTCAGCCTGGGTTCCTCATGTCCATTTCTAATCATAGAGAAAGAGTTACTTTTGCAGTGCAGCTTCTACTGCCTCCTTAGCCAAGTATAACTCAGGAATAATGTGCATCAAAGCTGTAAGTGCAAATTGTAGCAGAGAGGCCTTGGGGTGCTATGCCCCCATCCTCTCTGCACCAGGTCTCGCAAGAGATAGGGAAGGTGCTGGAAGAGCCCATTCTGGAGTGCAGGAGTGTAGGAGTGTAGGGATGCAGAGAGCACAAGTAGAGATGTGCAGGAGAGCAGGTGTGCAGGGTGTAAGACTGTAGGAGTGTAAGAGTGCAGGATGCAGACATGCTGGGTGCAGGGTACAGGAGTGTAGGAGTGCAGGTGTGAGAGGGTGCAGGAGTGCAGAGGTGCAGGGGTATTGGGCTGTAGGGTGCAGGTGTGCACTCTCCTGGGCACCAATCTCATTCATGGGCACTTCCATTTGCCATTCTCAGCTGCAGCCCACAAAAGCACAGACTGGCCAAGGACAGGAGCATTTTTTTCTGTGTGCCAGTTGCTTATTCATTCATGGTAAAGGCAGGATAAACACCTGGCAGGAGTGCTGTCCCATTAGGAGATGTAATACCACACTGCATATTACTGAGGGTACTCCATCTCCCTGTGGCATGGCACATTTCCTTCTGCCCTATGTAGCCCAGATACAGCTGCAAGGTGCCCCTTCTCCCTCATTATACCCACTCCAACTTCTCCACTTCTCCTTGACTTCTGTGCTCAGCCCATACCCTGCATTTCATTCCCTCTCTGTTCTCTGGCCTCACCCAGGCTCTTCTCTACTGCCCTTAGTACTCCATCCCCACAGCACAACAGCAAGGAGCAAAGAAACAGAGTTAGTAGGGACACAAACCTTCCTGCCAATGTTGTTTGCATGGAATCAGTATTTACATGATAAACAAACATGGGCCTTTTCAGGAAAAGCCAGTGCATTGGCCCCAATCCTGCACCAAACCCCTGTGTCAGAAGCCAAGCCCTAACCTGTTATTCTGATTCAGTGAAACAGCTCTTTTTTTCAGAAGCTGGGTCCTTAAGAACTGTGACAGCCCCAGTTGCACACAGACACAAATTATTATTCTCTCTTGACAGACTTACACAGCTCACTCCTTGTATTTAACTGCAGTCCAAGTGAGCTGGATCAGGAAAGAGACACTTGATAGCTGCTGTTTCCGTGGTTGAAATATTTGTGAAGTTAGCGCATAATCTGAAAGCAGAAGCTAATAAATTATAGGGTGCTAATTGGGGCCGGAGTGGAGCTGTCAATCATATTATCCTAAACACACAGAGACCCTCATAACCTAAAAAGGCAAGAAAGCCTCCAGGAACAGCTCCCAGTTGTCACTAGCCATGACCTCCACTCCAGTGAGTACAAAGAGAGTCAAGGCAGAGCATTTATTCTGCTAAGAAAATGCAAATCTTCTATTTAAGATAGCATTTTTATTTGATTTTTTTTTACACTCTGGGAGTGTATTTCCAAGAGCATGTTATTGTTCTCTTTTGCCACTTAACTTGACGTGTCTGCCATTTCTTAAAAAAAAGTGTAGACCAGATAAGAATTTGCAATTTTTGTATTTGCATAGTCCTTAGAGTAACAGTCATAAGACTTTATTCACAGCCAACTTCCTTGCACACAGACTTGTTTTTTAAAAGCCATTCTATAACTCATATATCTTTTATTGCTTCCCGTGACTCAGAAACATATATTCCACTTAGGACCAGTAGGACTCTGTGATCTGAGCCAAAACACAACTGTGCAAGCATGGTAACAATAGGGCATTTGCAGCTATAGTCACTTTGTCACTACTTTTTCTTATATTGCTTCCATCAAGATTAAGTGTTTTACTCATAATATAAAACCCAATCATAGAATTCTAAAGAGATTTTTAGTAACACTTTTCCCCTGAAATTTATTTCTGTTTGGAGATAGGTAGGCATCCCAGAAAACATTCCCTGAAGAAAAGATCTGAATGGATCAGATCACCTTGAGGGCCATCACACAGCACATGCAGGACAATCAGGGGATCAGGCTCAGGCAGCATGGGCTTTCAAAAGGCGGATCTTGCTTGACTAACCCGATCTCCTTCTATGGCAAGATGCCCCAATTAGTGGGTGAGGGAAAGGCTGTGAATGTGGTTTATGCACTTTAATAAAGCCTTTGACACCATTTCCCTTTGACAGCATTCTCCTGAAGAATCTGGCTGCCCATGGCCTGGCTGGGGTTTTACCCAGCTCTGGGTAAAATGCTGGCTGGATGGCCGGGCCCAGAGAGCAGTGGTCAGTGGGGTTACATCCTGTGGGCAGCGGTCACAAGTGGTGTCCCCTAAAGATGTCCCCATCTTTATCAGTGACATGGAAGAGGGAATTGAGTGCTGCCTCAGTCACGTTGCAGACAGCAGCAAGCTGAGCAGAAATGTTGATCTGCTGTAGGGCAGGAAGGCTCTGTGGAGGGATCTGGACAGGCCGGATCCATGGGCCAAGGCCAGTGGGATGAGGCTCAACAAGGCCAAGTGTCAGGTCCTGCCCTTGGGTCACAACAACTCCAGGCAGTGCTACAGGCTGGGGAAAGAGGCTGGAAAACTGCTCAGAGGCAAAGGATCTGGAGGTTCTGGTTGGCATCCAACTGAACATAATCCAGCTGTGCCCAGGTGGCCAAGAAGGCCAATGGTGTCCTGGCTTTTGTCAGAAATTGTGCGGCCAGCAGCACCAGGTCAGTGATTGTCCCTCTGTACTTGGGGCTGGTGAGGCCATGCCTGGAACCCTGCATCCAGTTCTGGGCCCCTCATGACAACAAAGACATTAAAGTACTGGAGCATGACCAGAGAAGAGAAACAGCTGGTGAAGGGTCTGGAGCACAAGTCTTACAAGGAGTAGCTGAGGGAGCTGGGATTGCTTAGGTTGGGGAAAAGGAGACTTAAAGGAGACTTTATCACTCTCTACAAATGCCTGAAAGGAAGCTGTAGTGAGTAGTAAGGCAACAAGTGGCAAACAAGGGGACAATTCTTCAAGCTGTGCCAGGGGAAGTTCAGGTTGCATATTAGGAAGAATTTGTTCGTGGAAAGGCTTGTCAAGCACTGGAATGGGTTGCTGAGGTGGCAGAGTCACTGTCCCTGGAAGGGCCCAAGAAATGACCAGACATGGTACTTAGTGCTATGGTTTAGTTGACAACATGGTGATTGGTCAAAAGTTGGACTCCATGATCTTGGAGGTAATTTCCAACCTTGATTCTGTGAATCTGTGAAGGGCATCAGAGCTGGTGAAGGGTCTTGAGCACAAATTTTATGTGGAACACCTGAGGGAACTGTGGTAGTTTAGCCTGGAGAAAAGGAGGCTCAAGAGTAACCTTATAGTTCTGCCTGCCTGAAAGGAGGTTGTAAGAAGGTGAAGGTCTGTTTCTTCTCCTAAGTAACAAGTGACAGAATGAGAGGTAACAGCCTCAAGTTGCACTAAGGGAGGTTTAGGTTGGGTTTTATGGGACATTTCTTCTCAAAAAAGGCTGTCAAGCATTGGAACAGGCTGCCCAGGGAAGTGGTGGAGTCACCATCCCTGGAAGTATTTAAAAGATGTGTAGATACAGTGCTTAGGGACGTGGTTTACTGGTGCACTTGGAAGTGCTGGGTTGATGGTTGAACTCAATTATCTTAGAAGTATTTTCCAACCTAAATGATTCCATTCTACTTCAGAAAGAAAATCCAGCTATGTCAACAGAATTGTATAACAGGAATTAATATCCAAACAGAGAGTGGTTATTTTACAACTGTTCCTTCTGTAAAAGATAGAAGGCAGTGATGACCATCCTCCAAAAAGAAGATGTCACACAAAGAAGTTAACACATCATAAAAAGGGTTATTTATACAGCAGTATCATTTATGTCAGTAGCAATAACCACAATATTTTGGCATCTTCACTTGGCTTTGGTACCCTGGGTTTCTGGCTATTTTTTAGAGTTAAAACATAATTATCAGTTAGAGTGCTAAGTGTCATTATAAATAGATGCATGATTGAAAAATCCAGCTGGTATGTAAGCTTCTGCAACTAGAAGTGTGTATAACAAAAATTTTTGAGAATGAATTAAATGAAAGTGAGTTAGAAATATTTAACCTTTAACAGACCTACCTGGTCTATTTTATAGACATTATTTTCTGCAACCTTTTTCAGGTCTAGCTGAATTAATATCAGCTTTGTGTAGAAAGAGGTAAATTTGAATCTAGAACAAAACTTGCCTTCACATTTACCATTAAAATGCATAGTCCTGAACCCAAATTAGAGAGGATCAATTTCGCCTGGTTATGCTCAGTAAAGCCACACCTGAGGACTCAAATCATCACAGACAGCATGCCACAGATGTCAAAGAAAAATTTTTAAAAAAAGAAGAAATAACCTGGAGACATTAGTCAATTCAAAGGGATGGTAAAACTTTCTTTGCTGAAAACCATTGAGGAAAGCAAGGGTGCAGTGACTCTGCTGTCAGGACCTTTGTGCCCTTCTATACAAGTGGTGAGAGAAGCAAATGTTGAGGGACATTGTGATCTAGAGGGTGTTACTAGGCTCTGTTATTTAGGGTACCAGGAAAGCTGGGGAACAACTTCAGTGCTGGATCCTGGCTTGAGGTTCTCAGATAAGTTGGACTGAGGTAAACTTGCCTTTCTTGTCCTCACCACTTATGAGTTTCTGCAGGTAACAAAGACTAACAGAAAAAACTTGTGCTAGCAGTGTAGCTATAAAACCTTTTGCTTTTCTGGTGGTCATTTTTATAAGTTTCCCAAATCTTGTGATGATGCGATTGAATGAATGATAGTAAAGCCTCCCAGAGAAGATGAGACCTGAATGTCAAATATAAAAAAGGCAAAGAAATCGTCTTGATATCCCAAGTTTTTCTGTCCAACGTGATAAAACCAAAGATGTCTTTTGCCTTCCATATCTCAACAAATCATCCTTTAAGGCTGTATAAATTCTCCCTTCAGAACTTTTAACAGACACATTGCTATAACTTATGTTACTGGGCACTTCTGTGGCACATGGGGATCAGAGAATGATCCTGCTAGAGCCTGGCATATCTCTCAGCTACATGCACATTTCCATGATTTTATCTTTGATCTAATAAGAACTCAATAATCTTCTCATAAAACATTGTTTTTTCTTTCATGGTACCCTGATCATAGGTCCCAAATAGAAAGCATGAAGCACACAGGTTTTGGATAGCTCTGATCATAAGTATGTGCCAGCTCAAAAGCTCTTGCAAGCAACCCTGAAAAACAGAAATGCACTGATGGCTGGGTGCTACCACCTGCTGTAGACGTGAAGATGGAAGACTTACATCTGATACCACTGAAAATGCTGCCTTAGTAAATCAGTAACATCTGGCATGGTCCTTCACATTTACAAAATAATTTACAAACATTAATTAATCACCACAGCATTTGTGTTGGGTTATAGAAAATTCTAATCATAGGCAGAAGTAGAATATTATTCAGCCATTTATATGAATGTCAAATCTGTAGCTGAAGGACTAGACAAACCAGCTACAGACACAGGATGTATCCATGTCTATCCAAGCACAGCTCAGAGTTCAGCCATGGCCTTTTGGGAGCCCAGCACTTGTGGGTTGTGTGTGTGGCATCATGTGTGCAGCATGCTCACCGTGGTTGTTCGGCATTTGTGCTGGCATCAAGGAACACCAAAGAGCCTAAGACAGGAACTGGCTATGACCCAGAGACTCACCTGAGGTATCTCCTGATCAGTGCCTGGGAGCACATGTCTCTTCTCCCCAGCAGCTTAGAGACTGTGCTGGGTTGGATTTTATTTACAGCAGCTCATCTTGTGTTGTATTTTAGATTTGCAACCAATACTGATAACACAGTAATATTTTAAGTATTGCTGAAAAGTGCCTCCACAGAATCAAAGCCTTCTCTGCTTCTCACTCAGTGCCCTCTCCCCAGTGAATAGACTGAGGGTGTACATGACATTGGGAGGGGACACAACCAGGCAGATGACTTAAATTAACCAAAAAGATACTCCATGCTATGTAATGTCATGCTCAGCAATAAAACAGAGAAGAGGAGACTTAAAGAGATAAGACCTCTTTTTTTTTCAGGAACTGGCTGGGCATAGGGTCTACCTGTGTCAGGACAAATTTAAGCTAAACCCTTGGAGGCAGTTTTTACACTGCTGTACATCAGCTTGGCTTAACATATTTAACCTGATTTACAGCAGCTGAAAATTGGGTCTACATGCCTTATACTACCCTTATCTCATATATAATCTTTCTGATACACATCTACTTCCTTTAAATGACATTATCACCCTTAAATCCATCTATACTTATTTAAAATCTGTAGCCATGGAAGTCAAGACATTTGAACTCAAGGGTTCCTTGACTCTTTCCCTTGATCTGTGAGAGGAGGAAGTAAAAATAGAGGCAAACACAGGACAGGTAGTACCCATTTTCCTGCCCAAGAGAGAATGTGCTTAAGATGTCTTTCATTCTTATCACCTCTTGTATGTGTGTCTTCCCTACTCTGTCAAAAAGTATAATGAAAATTGCCATCAGGCCTGTCTGCTGGAAGGCAAGAGGTTACCTGCTGATACTGAATAAGTGTTGCTGAGAAAAAGATGAATCATCAAGAAGAGCTTGAATGAAGAGAGGAAGCAACACTTCAATAAGACAGAGAAGGTAAAATAATTTAGATGTGTAAGGAGAAAGGTGATACAGAAATATGAGAGATTAAGAAACTCTCTTCAAGTCGAATCATGGATGGATATAAGTGAGGCTAAGTTTGCCTGCATCAAATTCAGTTACTGTAACTCAGGGACTACTTGTATTTGCATACTTACTTCTCTAAGGCAGGAAAATGAGGGAGGGACAACGGAGTTTTGGCCAGTGAATGAGTAGGGCCATGCTCAGAGCTTACACTGTATCACTGGGCATTACTCAGATGACTGCAATTACTGGGAAGGGTAGGTATTGTGTCTTCCACTGAATTCAGCAATTATAGATCAGGATCCTCAAATTTGGATCAATGAGTTAATTTATTATCCTGTCCAATACATTTTTCCTACCATCAGGTACAAAAGGCATAGATCACTTGTCAAAATCCTAAGGTTTTGCTTATTGGCAGTGTATTAAACTTGACACTTTTTTATCATCATGCTGTGCTAAATTTTTCATTAAAACTAGGCTTGTCTTGCAACACTCAGAAAATGTAAACACAACAGTAATTACCTTCCTCTTTTTCCTTCTGTGCTGCTTTGTATATTTGTGACTGCTTCAAGACTTGGAGGGCATTATTCCTGACTGCTCTCGTCACTGATGCTCACTAACCCAGTTTACACATATTGGTTAGGCACTTCCATGATTCTTTTCTAATGCAGACCTAGACAAAACTGAATTGACTTGGGATATCACATCACAGGTGAGGCCTATGAAAGGTATTGTCTTTACAAAATGTTGGGAAGATTGAAGGTTTCTCTTGCTAAAGAAAAAGCTATCATATAGAGCACTGTTGTTCAAAACCTTTATCTGTGGCTTGCTGACTGAGCAGTCTTCTTAAGTGAAATTATGCACACAGAATGCATTCAGGTGTGGTGGCTGCAGGATAGAGATCCTCCTGATTTCTGGCTAACACATGCCATAGGTTAGCAAACATTAGTAATTTTTAAATTACTGAAATGGAAGGAATCACTGTACAACCAATCAAGCAGCACTCAAAGAGGAAGGAAACATAATACAGTATTTATTAATTTATCCATTGCTCACAGTCTGGTGAGCATAGTGAAGTGCTGCAATTGTATTTAGTAGCAAATCTGTCTTTTAAACTGACTTGTTGATGAAGAAAAATATTTATACAATGCTTTCAAGTGCTTTTTCAGGGACTTTGAAGAATCCTAATTCAAAATATCTCAGTTTCTATTTCATCTTAGTAAAATGTTCAAACTCCAAATTTTTTTCTTCTGTGTTGAATTTAACAAACTTCTGAAGTTTGATTGCAGTGGAGTTGCTTCTTACAAATGTATACATTTGTAAGATAGAACCTTTACTACTCTCCAGTGCGCTCCATTATCAAACATTTGCATAAAATTATCGCATGTTTCTAGCTCCCTGAAAGATGTCAGTGAATAGCTCTGTGTTTGTGCAAACTACTGCTCATGATGAAAGCCTAGAAAAAGCTTATTGCTGTCTTTTATTCAATAATTGTTTGCATAAAATTTTATTATGTACTTTGAGTTGATCTCCAAACACACCAAGGAAGAGTACCTCCCTTCACCCAGTCTGATAAAAAATAAACAAGGATGATGAACATTCAAAAAATAAAGGAGAAGAAACGTAAGAAAACAGGACTGCCCAGACCCACAGACCAATTTCTGTGCAATTCAATATACAAGATAATTGCAAACATTTGTTTAAATGAAGTAGGAAAACAGACCACCTGCAGCAGTAGACAACCCGGTCACCCTTTTTCAACCCTCTCCGATTTGGAGTTTGGAATTTATGTTGTTTTTTCAGTTTGTAAAATCTTATTTGTGCACAGTGAAACTAGACTTCAGCTGTTTAGTTTTCTTCATGAACGAGCTGGTCTGCTTTTTGAAGCAGCATACCAGTACTCCCTTTTTGGAAGGGCTCCCTTTTGCCTGAGGCATATGTGATTGTGTAAACTTAATCAATACCTCAGTAAAATCAATTACTGTCTAAAACATGTTTTTTTTGCGTTAAACTATCTCCTGTGAAGCACCCAAACCATAATGTATAGAAAATCAAAGGCTGTGTAATCGCTGTCTTATCCTGATACACACCATTCTGTACTTTCTTATGTTTTCTGATAGTTTTATTAGAGTTGCCTTTTTTTTTTTTGACACCTCTGTAAGTATGATGACATGCAGAATATTTTCCTTGGCTTATGTCCTCTTTGAAGAGATTTTTCTCTTCTTGCACTCTCTTAAACAGCAGTAACCAGACTTAAATAATTTCAGCAGAATTGATGCTTTCTTCATCTGGGTTGCCTTCTTTGACTAGTACCAAATAATTTAATCCCTCTTGATTCCTTGTTTCCGTTAGTGTGACTGAAAGAATGCTGTCTGAATCTGCACATGGGATATCATTATCTGCATAAAAGAAAAGGAAAAAAAAGAGAAAAGAAAACAAAAGGGATTTTTTTTTAATTAGAAAAAAGAAAATACAACAGCCCAGTAATATACATGTAGCATATGTAGTATTAGAAAGCAAACAAAATCAGACAGCTGTTGGAGAAAGTTAGTTTAGTGACCTCATAAGAATGATGATTCAAATTTATTTTCTGCTATTTTCTGTGTGGACCAGAACTTTAGGTAAATCACTTGGGGAAAGTTGCTTATCAGTGTTCTTACCTCCAGAGGCAGCAATACTGTCACGAATACATGACTTGCTTCTTTTCCTTGTAAAGAAGCATAAAGCTAAAGTGATTTTAATCTGAACTTTTGTAATAATCTTGCTAATAATACTGCTAGAGTCCTGTAACATTGGCGGTTTTCTATCTGCAAAATCATTATATATTGTTTCACTAGAGGACTAGTCTAGACTTCTGTCTCTCTAGTATTCTGCCCTTCTAGAGGCTTCATCCACTGTGTTTTTCAAGTTTTTAAAAACTTTCTATTTTTCCCTAATTTGATGCAGTTCATATATACATAGTTGCTTGAAATTTATTGCAGGGGATATAAATTTTTAAAAATAACTAAAATTTTAAAATTTTAAAAATAACGAAACATTCAAGTTACAACTGCTACTATTTTTTTCATTTATTTTTGTAACATATACCTTCTTTTATTACACTTCCTCCTTATTTCACTTCATAACTGAAAAATTAATAATGTGACATTCAGGGTTATCTGTTCAAAGGAGTCACAAGCATTGTGCTATTCCACCAGGCAACACACAATTTATTATGTCACTATAATCACACATCTCCCCAAGCTATAAAGTTGGAAATTTATTCCACATGCTAGAACCCAGTAGCATAGGAAGTACTATCAGGAAAAGTCTGAAAGAGAATTTGGATTTTAGAAACCTGTTAGCAAGATGAGGTATGGGACACAGAGCAAACTGTGGTTGCATACCATAGTGACTGACAGCAATGTGAAATCATTTGATACTCACTTTGTCAGTTCAGGGCTATTATGGACATATTTAGTAATTCAGCTCCAATTAAGCCTTTACCAACCAATTCAGCTCTTCCTTGTTATTGATTTTTTGTTTAATTTAATGGCAATCTTCAGGGACAAGTTGCTTTGGAAAAGGCAAACAGGCAAATGCTGAGGGGACATTTGCAGCAAACTCTTAAGAGGGAAACCTTAAAATAAGGACCCAAGTAAAACTGGGTATTTACAGACCAGACATATGCCGGCTGACCTGCCTAAGTATAGAACACTAGAGGAGCATTCAGATTTGTTTCCTGTATAAGTATCTGGAACTGATGAGGTGATGTTTACACAAATGTGAGTATGAGGTCACTGAGATATTTTTACCAGATATATAGATACGTTACTAATTCTTTCCCCAACAGGTCTGAAGAACTACAGAATATATAAAATTTTATAATCCTTTTTTAGCTTATGCACCACTGTGTTTCTCATTACAGAAAAAAAGAGCTGAAAAATCAAACACATTGCCTTGGTTTTACTTTTTGAGCTGTGGGAACGCAATAAAGAAGAAATACTATTTTTGCAGAAAATTCTTATCATATCCAATGATGAAGGAAGAATATAATATTGATGACCTTTCTCCTATGACATGACATATGTAAGATACAGTGCCACTTTCACTGTGACATTTTTGACTGTAAGTGCCCTTTTCTTCACTGTTGAGTCATCTCTTAGTGCAGCGTTAGTGCTGATGAAAGCTTAGCACCATTCTGTTGTACAAGGCAAAGCTACACGAAGATCTCAAGTTATATAGTACAGTGCTTGACTGTTATTTAAGTAAGCAAAGCAAGCAAATTTTTTTTGCTCATTTAGTTGGAGCAGAATAATGGATGGAGACAGAAAATGCTAAATATGAGCGATTGATGAAAAAATTCATGCTATGCTGTGAAATTCCCCCAGAAACGTGAGGACTAGAAGCACCACCAGCACCCTGGGAAGCCATAAGTCAATTCAGAGAATTCTGAATAATCTTTGGAAGGCCCTCCCAAAAGTGTTAAGAAATTGAAGGAAAATAGAGAGAAACTGGGGTGGAGACGCAGGTCGGTATATTTATGAGATATCATTATTTTCTTTTCAGTTTTAACATTGCTAAAATTAGTTGATTGATGTACAGTCATGCTGTGTTATACGTGAGTAAATGCAGGATAAACCATGTGATGTGATCCCCTCAGATTTCACAAGCAAAGCTGGGCTGAGTCAACAAAACACCCCAAGAGGAGACGTCCAAGGAGCACCTTCATGAAATCTGAAGTCATGCTGGACAGTCAGCTCCACAGGCTTACATTCTGAGGGGTCGTCTACACTGTGAACTGCTGCCTAGTGTAGAGTTACCCACGTTCGCTCCAAACAACCTACCTGAGGGCACAAGGGCAGGCTTGCTCTGTCAGTCCAGAGCTTTGTACAGGCTGAGGAATACCTCATACCCCACTGTGCTGTCCCAGGCAGGCTGCTTCCCATAGCTAAAACAGCAAGGTCAAAGCTCAGCATTGTACTTGCACAGACACGTCTCAAGTCCTAAGTGCATGTGGCTTTGACCTTGCTGGACACTTTTCCTAGTAGAGCTGTGCTTAAAGCTTGTGCTTAGAACTTGTGCATAAAGCACATCTGAGCCAAACTGCAGGTAAATGAATTACAGCACTTCTCTCTGGGGATAGGCAGAAGCTTACTCTGGAGAGCCCCACAGTAACTGACACAAGAAACAATGATCCCCTGACTCATACTAATGAGGAATAGAGTTTGCTTGCTTAGCCTCCTCTGAGAAGACCTGACCTGATAAAATCGGTGCTTTCTCCTTTCCGATCCCAGCATCTCAGTCGGCTGCTTCCTGTCACAGGGCAGCCACAGCGCTGAGCCGTGCCATGGATCCTGCTTCAGAGTGCCTTTCCTTGCCTGCTTGGTAAACTCTGGGGGCTCACAACATGTTCTGAAGTCCTGCCTGGAAGGGTGCAAATTTTTGTAATGTCTTGATAAGCAGATGAGGGGGTTTTGGTGTTTAAATTCAAGAAGGTGACAACACTTAAGAAGAAAAAGAATGTCAATAGAAAAGCCTGAGACTGAATAAACTGGAGATGCTGATCTTGTATTACAGCTATTTCAGGGCCAGACCCTCAGCTAGCACAAATTAATGAAGTTCCATTGAAACCAGTGGGGTGCCACCAATTTACACCAGCTGAGTAGCCAGCCTGAGACGTTACTAATTCCGGGTGACATAATCCCATATGATGCTTAGCACCTTCAGTATGGCAAGGTATTTACAAGTCCAGCCACATTTGCTATTTCTCAGTAATACTCTCCTCTTCTTCTGGTACATACTCTGTCCTTTGTCACTGCTGCAACGTATGTGGCAATATACAAGAGATGGGCTGACTTACTGGATGAAATATATACCCCACAGCAAACACATTCAAGAGAAACACCTGATGACATGTCTTTGTTAAGGGTCAAAAGGGTGGCTATTGAACCTTGACTTCTTTACCTCAGCCACATTGGTTTGCTCAAGGAGACAGCTCCTGTGTAGAGAGTATTTTCCTGATACCTGATGGCCACCTGGAGCTGGAGGGGCTGTGTTTCAGTTTCTGCACATAGCCGGTAAGAATAAAAATAGAACAAATATATATCCGTTTTAATACTCCACTCTGTATTATGTATCAGTGGAGATATATCTGTGTTTCCTGCCTAATGAAGCATATGATCTTGCATGGTTTGAGGGTGACTCACTGAGCTTTGCTATTCTGCCAGACACTAAAGGTGCTAAAAGTGAGAATTTTGTTCACCCCACATTTCCCCTGCACTAAACTTCTTGAAGCAATGCCTTTTTATTTTAATATATATTTTTAGAGAACTATGCACTGAAATATCTGTGTGCAACAGTTACTGCCCTAGCAATTACAGATATAAGCCGGCTTCTTACCTAGTTTATTAAAATTTATAATATAAACGCACAAAGAAAACCCCCAGTTCCACATTTGCTGCAATGCAGTAAGGCTATACAAATAGGAAAGCACTCCCTTTCTCCAGGTTACAAAACAGGATTCATTTTACCAAGTTTTAACTACCCAGGTCTTACATGCCCAATTTGAGCTCCTTGCCTAGGCTGTCTTTACAGTCAACAGAGAAAGGAGGAATTAATCACTTTGTGGAGATGCTTAATCCACATCCTTGCCTTTACACATTAACGTCCCCTGAATATGTCTACAAGTCTCTGGTGACTGTCAAACAGCACAGACACCCAGTGTAAATGCAGTTTTTATGTTTTAGTTGCCTATATCTATCCACATCTGTCTACACCAATGTCAGCTGTTACAGTCTTATGCCATCAGATTTTTAACTTTGGTCTACTGTAAAGTATTGGCATGACTTCACTTGCAGCATCATATGGCTCTTGTGCACTCTCTGGAATCAAACACCATTTGTCTGGAGTATAAATAAGAAATTATTACACCACCAAGTTCCCCTTTACTTGCAGTGTTGTACCACTCACTCTTTTTTGGAAACAGTCTTTCTCTGACCTCTGCAGGCTTTGAGTCAGCCACTCACTAAGCTAAGTGGGGAAGAGGATTAATGAATTTCAGAAAAATACAAAGGAGACTAGATACAAGGTTCTAAAAACGTCTCTTATCAACACATCTGCTTTAGAGAAGCTTCCGTTTGGCCAAGAGATTACGTTCAGAGAGGTGCATGGAGTAGTTTTTAAAAGGTGATTTGGTTTAGGAAAATAAACTGATAACTCTTATATGGGGAACAGAAAACAGGTAGTTAGCCAGTACAGATTGCAAACATACAATTAATGATGAAATCACTGATTCTAGCTTTAATATAAAGTCCTCTCAGTGCAAAATTTTGCATAGAGATTTAAAAAAAAAATACAAATGACAGTTGCAGCAAGTACCTGAACAGCTGAAGAAATACACCAGCTTTGGAAAGAAATATGGGAAAAAAACAAACATTACTAAATTTGACCTCTTGTATCTTCCCACATTTTTCAAGCAATATCTTCAGTTTAGGAATTTAAAAATCATGGTTTTGAGGCCAAATATATTTCCTTTCAGTCTTTAGTCTTTTATCCTGGACTTTCTCCAACTGCTTGGCATCTCCTCTTGCCAGAGGAGCCTCTTTTTCTGAGCAATTAGACGTTTTTTCCATATAGGTCCAAAAGGCACTGTGAGGAGCAGTCCTGATAAGAATAGTCCTTCTAGGTCATTAAGGCAAGAAGTGTCTCCAGCTGCTGAATGCCCAGTTGTCTGATGTCAGGAAAGGCGTTTGCCAAATCAAACAGGTGTTTCCATCTGTAAAGGGGCACTCACGGGACCTGAAAAGCTATCGTGCTGTCTTATATGTGCAAATGTAAAAACTGATGTCTGCAAATAGATGGTCCAGTTATTTTTACAGCAATGCAGGGCCGTCCTTCTAGCATGCTGTGCTTCTTGGAACTGGGGGAAGAACAGACTATCTCTCAGCAGTGAATGGGAACTCTGGCAACAGGGCCTGTGCTCAGTAAATTCCCATTGAATTCAAAACCTACTGGTGTCTCAGTCCTCCAGCTGGATAGTGCTGCCCTCACTCAAATAAATATTGCTATTGCTACTTTAAGCCCACCATCAATGTCTTGGGCAAGCCTGCCAGGACAAGAAGGAAAAACTCTAAACTGGTAGACCCATGGGTAGGTAGGACTCAACAGAAACTGGAAGATGTAAATCTAAGTATCTTAACTATTTTGAGGCATGTAATTTCACTTTGCTTGACATTTCTCTCTTTCTTTTGGAACTAGGTCACCTGGTGAGAGCAAGCATTTCTTGGCTGGAGGCTTGTGACTGGAGTTACGTTACACACAAAGGCCAAGGACCGTGTAGCATTTTTGGAAAATGTTGTCGAGGACAATTCATCATGGAACAGATTTTTGGATTATTTGTTTTGGCTGTCATCTTTTTACTACTACTACTATGAACACAAGAAATACTTCACTTAGCCCCAGCTAGAAATGAATACAAATTTTAAAAATCACTAACTTATTATATATATTTAACAATGTGTTAAAAACACAATCTGAGACATATTCCATACCCCAAACTATTTTCAACGGGGTCAGAGAGGAGCACACATTTTACTCTGGAAACTCAAGTGGAACCTGAATGACCTTTTCTTGCTTAAATCAATCTCACTTCTGGAGCCCATATCTTACTGAATTCCACTGCATGATATTTACATGGCAGGCAGACAAACTGTTGAACTAATTCAAGGCTGGAGAGCTACAGAAAATTGACATGCACATGTCCTTGATCAGAAAATCCACTAGCAATAAGACATCACAAGGACTCTAGAGCTTCAGTCAATTAAACAGCATAACATTTTAATGGGCTTATTAAGACTGTCCTTGGGGAAAGAGGAGATAGCCTACAGGTGAATTATAAATATACAGGAAAATAAGTATGGCATTATAGAGACATGTAAAGAGCTAGTCAAGTGTTTATTTTAAAATACATTTAAATGGAAAGATGACATGTAGATGAATAAAATTCGAGCTACCCTGTTTCCTCAAGGGTATTTCCTATATGAGGATCACCTGAGGAGAAGTGAAGAAGGACTTTTGAGAACTTTTTGAAGCAAGAAAACATCAAATGGAAGCATGAAAACAGTTGCTTTGTCTTTTCCTCCCAATGCAGATCCAGCAATAGTTCTGTGGCAACAGCAGCTGGGCAGAACCTACGGAAAGGGAAGGATGAGGGGAAGCTGGAAGAGGGAACATGGCAGCTGATGGGGAAAGATCCAAGGCTCAGGAAGAGAGTGTGCCAAGTAGAAGTTCTAATGGCCAAAGCTCTTCCTACACTTAAGTGTCCTGCTTACCACAGTGGGCCAGATTCTACCAACTAAGTTATTATAAACAGGTTTAATGGAGTCTGATTTTAGAAATGACTGCTTTCAACAGATTCTCTGATGAGCACGTACATTATGGAGTACTGCTATCATTAAGACCACCCTTAAAGTCCATTATACTACCATATTTTCTGCACTAAACTGAATTTTCAAATTTTTCAAATTTTTATCTTTCAAACTGACGCTTTTCATGGAAGCCTCAATCCATGTTTTCCTTTGCAACTTGGTAATTTCTAAGAATGCAACTTTTGTTCTTGGCAAACAATGGCTTTTTCTCTGTGACCTTTGCTATGTGGCACAACTTGAAATTTTGGCAAAATAATGTTTCTTACATTATTGTGTGTATTTGTTATCCCAGTGAAAGTAATTATTTGCTTAGATAAGCAAGGTGACAGCTGAAGAAAGATCAGGCTTATCTGACACATGCTAAGCTGGACTTGCACTGAAACCAAAACTCTTTTATGTTACATCTGTGCCAGGCCTACTCCACCACAAACACAGCAACCCATATTCCAGTCTCTTTACCCAACTCCAAGCAGCACAAAGATAGGTTTCTCTGGCAATTTCAGCCCTGCCAAAGATTTTGGCAGATATTGATGTAATGCCAGAAGTTAAGAACTTCTTAACTCCGTTAGTTTTCATGTTTTTGTTGCCTGTGGAATTAGGGAACACAGAGAAGAGGTGTCTGAGCTAGGAAACCAAACTAGCTGAGGAGCGGGTGCAAGCAATTGAATCAGAACAGCCCTGTGTCCAGTGGATGCTGTGCTCCTATAGCCATCTTAAAATTAAACATCTAGACTGAGATACTGTAGCTGAGATGTTGTATTTTGGGACACTATCCTGAGTAATGTGTTTGGGGGGACTCTGCTTGAGCAGGGATGTTGGACTGGGTGACTTCCAGTGGTCCCTTCCAGGCTCACCTACCCTGTGATTCTCTGTGAACCAAATTAAGTATGGCAAGTCACCTGGATGCCATCCATCATCAGTGAAGACTAAGGCAAAAGGTGACCCCTTTCCTATGACACATGCCCCAGAACCAGGGGCTGTCACTTTCTGCTTCTGACTACAGAGCTACCTAGAAGAGTATCCTAGGAGAGACTCCTAGCCTGTAGACAGCTGCATGTAGGTGAGATAAAGTCCATCCAAAATGTAAGGCCTATTAGCTTGGGCATAGTGCCTAATTAATTGGCTCTGGTCCTTTCCTGAGCTAATGCCAGGCGTACATTTGTGCCAGACTAAGTATCTCTTTCCTGAATTCATTATTGAGAGCTAAGATACCCTTAAAGAAACTAAAGAACTACACCATATGCAAATTGTTTTTCATTATAGCATAGGGGTGCAAAATCAGCTGTTAAAAAAGCATGAAATTATAGATTATCTGTGCTGGTCCCTTCATGTCTTTATAAAGTTTTTAGTCTTATAATGTAAACATGCCATGAACAGATTGGATTTGACATAAAGAGAAACCACAATGGAAATAAACTGACATTTATAAAACTTCACCAAATTATAAAAATTAACAAATTATCAAATTAATTGGACAATGCCAGTAAACTGAATATAGGTAGTACCCTGAAGAAAAATGTCTATGTAGTTGTGTAATTGAGTACTGTGTCATTTGTGGGATGGATCAGGAAATTTTTAGGAAAACACGAAGTACCAAAGTATTAAAACTGTTTGTGAATCAAGGTGAGTTCCTAGCTCAGTAACAATTTGTGACTGGAAAAAAACCAAAACAAACAAACAAAAAGAACCAAACCAACAAAAAAACCCCAAAAAAATCTACAAAAAATTGCCACCAAAACTAAACCTTTAGATATTTTAAAAACAGTCAGGTTTGTTTTTTCTAGAATGGAAAGTAGTTATTTTACTATTCAATATTTTTCATTATAAAACCATAGCAAACAAACATTAAATGAAAAAATTCATCTGTGAAACAAAAGTGAAATATTTCAACTGATAAAAACTTTTTCTTTTGTAGAATTCAGATTGCATTGTTTACTAATATTTATTTTTCTCAATAGTTACTTAGTCAGGAATTACTACAGGATGTGAATAGATTGCTGTTTTTGCCCAGCCAGGATGTTAATTTCCATATTTAGATGATTTACATCCCAGTTGCACAGACAACTTCAAATTTAGCGTTATCTTTTTTCCTAATTCCTGTCTTCACAACCTTAATAATGTTCTTATATAATTGAGCTTTATTGTGTCCTGTATCTTAAGCATGTCTTCCCTAACATCACTTGGTTTATTCATTCACAGTGTGCAGAGCATGGGCAAGACCTGAATCGATCGGGGTTTGGGCTTGGATAAAGGCTACCTTACTAGAGTGCCTAAATTATGCTTCACTTTCAGGTGGCTGCTGAATCAGTACTCCCAGGGGAAGTTCCTAATGGCCACGTTTAGCTCATGGAGAGGGTGGAGATGTCTTTGAAATTGGGACAGATTTCCACACTGAAGCCTTCTAAGGTTCTCGTGGCTCTGCAAGGAACTGAGGCATCTATTTTAGTGGAACAGGACTGTGAACTACCGAGAATTTAGATGCAAATTGGATGTTTCTGTGAGTCAAGCTTAATTACAAACTCATTTGGGCGTTTCTGCTTGGCAATCTTAGACATCCTTTATCTAATTCCTTTTACCTATCAGGCACATAATGAATCACCCAAGTTCAGTATGATAGAGGTAAATCTTTGCTGCTTCCATTTAACAGCCAGAGAACTTGAGGAGTGACAAATGCAATGAAAAGCACTTTGCTTACAGAGCAGAGGCCACAAGAATAGCGGGTGCTGGCCCAGACTCACCTTCAAAAGCTTCATTGATGACTCCAGTTGATGCCTCTTTGTCTTCAAGGCAGTGGGTGAAGGACAGTGGAGAGTGTCTTATTTCTTGCAGTTTGTCATGAATATAAGAGAAAGTAGGTCTGTTGTAAGGTTCTTGGGACCAGCATCTTGTCATTAAATCACATCTGGAAAAAAAATTTAAATGCAAACAAAAATGATAATATAATCATTTATCTCAACACTTACTATTAAATATCTGAGAAGCAAGTTTGGCCTGAAAACTTTCTGTGTGGTACAAAGATTATCATCAGCTGCTGAGGCAATGAAAAACAAATTAAGGATCAAATTAAAGTCAGGAACATTTTAATTTTTCAAAGAGGGATATTTTTGAGATTGGAAGCAGATATTAAAAAAAAAAAGTCACATTTGCCATGAACATCTACTCTCACTGAAGAAGTCAGGAATGCTTTCTAAGAAAGCAGACAAGGAGGAAATTCTCTCAGAGAAAATAAAAAGGAAGTGTAAAATCAGAAATGAACCTGAAATTTTCAATTTATTTAATCCTCCTTCAACTCAAGCTACCTCACATTCAGAAATTCAAGGCAAGCCCTCCAGCACAGGGAGAGTTAGTTTTGACTTCTACCTCCAGACCAAAACAAATAGGAATAAGTTTTCCAAAGGCACAAATGGCATGAATTTCCTCTGGGTGCAGAGATTCCAGCCCACATTGTCCAACACTATTGCTACCATTTAGTGGAAAATTTACCGCCTGTTTGTCTAAATAATAGGGTTGGTTTTTATTCCTTGCTCAAGGTTATGCTACAAAACCAAATCCTACAAAAGCCAGAGAGAGAAAGGCTGCAAACCAAAACACAGCCAACACCTGGACACGGTAAGTGTTGGGAGTGGAAAGAGGACTTAGAGTCTCAAAACCAGAGAGCAGCCAGTGAAAGGCTGGTTCAGGAAGCTGCATCTGGAATGTGGAGCATTTACCTCTGAGCCTTAAGTTCAAACCCTCCCCTGACAAACATCTACCCAGACCTGCTGCTATGTGATACCAGGCGTTAATCTGTTATGTGAAATGAATTGGCTCGCTCAGATCCTCACTTATCCATCTTAAAAATGTGACTGCTGTCCTTCACCACAACTGAGCATCTTAAAAAGCCTTTAGTGACAGCTGGGAGGAATCGCCTGACTTCTGATTTTTCAATTATATTTTTCATTAAAATGTTAGTGTCAAGTGAGAATGTGAGTAGAAAAATTGCTTCAAAACCACTTTTCATCAACCTGTATACTTGTGGTTTCCATGTTGAACAGAGTTATTCTGGTTTTTTCAAAAGGATCCATTTTAAGAATCTAAAAAGCGGTAGTAACTTCCTAATACTCTGAATTACTTTGTCTGCTTACTTTCAGGTGTACTGGTTATTGATGACACTGGAAATATAGAAGGAAAAGGACTGAATAGAACTCAAAAGAAGGTTAAATAACTGGTTTTCCTTCTCCTGCCAGAAAAGTGTCTCTCATGCTGAATTCCAGCCTTGGGTGCTGGAAGCCAAACAGTCTTCTTTCTGGTCATGCTTGTTGGTAGGATATCCAGGCAAAAAACATGAGATCAGGTTCTGTGCGTCATCAGGTTTGCACTTGGGCTCTCATGAGCAGAGCCTTGTGAAAGAAACAGCCAGTCACAGACCAAGAAAGAAACAGGAAATGCTACATAAATCATAGACTCACAGAAAGTTTTTTGGACTGGAAGGGACCTTCAAGGATCATCTAGTCCAACCTGCCAGCCATGTGCAGGGACATATTCCACTACATCAGGTTACTCAAAGCCCCAGCCAACCTGGCCTTGAACAGTTCCAGGGATGGAGTATCCACAAGTTCTCTGGGCAATCTTTTTCAAAGTTTCACCACCGTTATTGTAAAATAATTATTTCTTATATACTATCTAAATTTACCCTATTTTCATTTATGAAACAAGAACATTGTGAGTGTGGATTCTGAATATTTTTGTTTTGTTTCCTATGACCAATATCTAAGTAATTATTTTTTAATTGGACAATTTGCTTTATAGAGTCATTCAGTTTTGCTATGGAGTAAGGATATTAACTTCTGCCAAAACTGTAATTCAGTACTGTAATTTTCTCATTTTAATTATATTTCATATTTTTATTTCCTAAATCAAATTACTTGGTGATTGGCTTAAAATATCAGTACTGGTATTTTTCACTAAGTGTTTATTTCAGATAGGCTTTAGGTTTCTAATGACAAAAACTTTCATTCTCTCTCAGAATATATCTGCAAATTTTACATGTATAGTGATTTGTGGCATGACATTTAGCTTTTGAGGCATGCTGTGACATCCAAAGTTTTAAGTCATATGGCACAAACTTCCATTAGCTCAGAAATGCATGAGTATGAGACCAGTCAAGAGGGTGAAAGACAGCTTAATATGCCAAGATACATGTAAGTAACAGATTGAACACATTCCTATATTTTTTGGAGAGCCAAACATGGGCTATCAAATAGTGCATCACTTCGGCATGAGAAAGAGACCCAGAGGATTCCCCTCCTTCATGGGGAAAGCCGGTCAGGAAAAAATGTAAAATGACAGTTCCAAACATAGCATTAGCTAAAAGTTTATGTAAGGTTTAAGAACTAACCTTTACACTAGATGTACATCTACACACCTACACTTCACACCTGTGTTTTATCTGGGGGCAAAAACAGAGCTGCTTATGTGGGGCTAGCTAGAATTCAAGAGCCTGGAAAAGCAAAGAACTAATATTCAGGATCTGATATTGGACGTAGAATGTGAGCATTCCTGAAATGCACTGTAGTGCACAGAAGCTACAGGTATTATCAATTGTTTTCTCGCATGAAATGGGAAATACGATTAATGTGTGATTTCCTTAGAAAATAAGAAAATTTGTCATGATAAAAGGCCTCTGATTTAATCTGATGCATTCTGTGCAAGGCCTTCTTCTCTCTCACTCTCTTAGTCCCTCCAGGGGATCATTCCCAGGAACAAATTGCAAAAAACTTTTAGTTACCAAACTAAAATCTCTTCTCAAAGTCAGTTGAGTAAGTTTGTACAGGACAGAGAATTCAGTGAAACTGCAGCTTCAAGTCAGCAAATGTCCTGGTTCTTGTACAAATTCTCTAGACTGTAATCCATGGGCTTTGAGGACCTATGTTGAATTAGCTCAGTTCAGCCCAAACCTTGGCATTCTCTTGCATGCAAGCCTCATACCCAGGTGGCTGTGCCATATGTGAATCTCTGACTGTAAATGTAGTTACATTCATAGATCTAATTCATGTTTCAATATATGTGTCTCATTTATACATCCCAAGCCACTTTTTCAATTCTTTACCAAGCTTTACCCAGCCACAGTTCTCTGGGGAAAAGCAGGTGATTTTTTCCTGGAGTAACAGCTCGTGGAGGCAAGGGGAAGAATTTTTCCCCCTTCCAAATAAAATCCAAACAAACAACCGACTTCCTTCATGCTTTTACAGCCTAAGGTTTCTGTGCCAGCCCTACTTGGACTTGCAGTGTAAGCCTATCACAGATTCCTAAACACTTCTCAGCTGAAGGACTTTGGCCTTTGAACTCTCTTCCTATCAGTGATGGTTTGTTTTGTCAAATGACAATGAGCAAGCCAAAGTGCCGAGGAGACAATTACTGACTGCTGATGTCCTGATACAGGTTCAAAACCAAGAGGAGGGAAGCAGGAATGTCAAGAATCTCGGCATGCCATTAATGACCTAGCAAAGCAGCAAAAAGCTGTTTACACTGCTGACAGAAGCTGCATGCAGGTGCTGAGTGTTCACCAATTGAGATAAAAGATGGTACAAGAGTCTAAGCTCTAAGTCAAAGAGCTCTTTGGCTTTCAAAAACTACTATTAGGCACTGATCCTACAAGTTACAACAGGCAGACCAGTATTTAAGACCTATCTGCTATGCTAAATTCAAGATCTGGGACCTTAAAAATTATTTCAAGCAAAGTTTTCTTGATTTTTCTGAAGATCTGGTCACTCGTTTTAAGGCAATTTATGAGCTGTTGCTTAAGTTTGAATGTCAGACTAGTACATGGATATAGCTGCTTCCTGTGCATTTTTATTCATAGGACAGCTGCCAGGAATTTTTTGAGGATACCTTTCTCAGCAGAAAAATATTGCAATTAAAATTCCTTTAGGTTTTCATTTGTTCTGTGACTTCCAGTTCTCCCTCTGTTATTAAAATAAAGTTCTAATCTCTTCAATTCTTCAATTCCTCCAAGCACTAAAGCTCGGTTTGTTTGTTTTTTTTTTTTTTTTTGCTAACATGGTATTTCAGCTATATCAATGTAATGATAAATAATCACCTTCTCTTAAACTCATACGTGGTAATTGGTGTAAGAACTATCTTGGAGATCGTGGCTTGCCAATCACAGAATTATTCTCAAGTCTTTTCCTCAGCATTGGGAGTAAGAATTTTTCACTTTCAGTGGCCTCTCCTATTTGTAGGACAAGCTGTCATGTGCATTGCTGTGACTGCTTATGTTGAGTAGGTGATAAAGAAATTGCGACATGAAATTAGACAATACTGAGTGATTGTTAAGCTCATGTTCTTCTTCCATCTTTATACACCTCTGGTCAGAATGGGCTAGATCTGCTTGATGTATTTATTTTATTCAGTTAATTGCAAGAATTTTGCAATTAAACACGATTTTTGTGCTCAAGACACTAACAGAAATTGAAGGATTTACTTATCCAGTCCAGCTAAAGACTAACCAGAAGTGCAGACTTCCCTTTTCCTGTACTGCTTCAGCTTTTCTTATAGGCTTTTTTGAGTTCTCTCTACAAAGGGCAGAGTTTATTTTTCACATATATTCCAATATTAGCCTATTCCTCCACCTACCATTAAGAAAGAGAGTTTTATCCACAGTCACAGACATATGATGTACAGAGACAGATAAAATCTTTCTTAGAGCCATCTAAACTTCTAACCAATACCTTCAGATACTCTCAGCCTGTTCTCACAGTACTACCAGATTCATGCCTTAAATTCTTATTCACAGGCTGGACTACTGGATGAATTAGTAGTAGGTTGGCCAGTTTTATTGGAAGCAAAAGTGGAGGATGTTTGGCTCCTCATAGACAGGACTAACCTTCAAAATGATGACCAACTGGCAAAAAGCCTCTTGCTTTTTATAAATATTATCAACAACATTTAAACAGAATTAACTTACAGGTCATCAGGACAATTGTTTGGAGATTCCAGCCTTCCTCCTGATCGCACATGGTGTAAAACTTCTGTGTTGGAGAAACCTGGATATGGCTGTTGACCCAAAGTCAATGTTTCCCACACTAGTACTCCAAAAGCCCTGGGAAGCACCATGAAAAAAAAAGGAGAAAAATTAATAACCACAGTCATCATGAAATCTCTCCATTAACAGTCAGATTGTGTCTAACTGAAGAATAAGACTCAGAAAAGTTAGGAGTAAGAAGACTTAATTTGATTTTGTCCCTAAGCCAGCCTCTGAAATATTTAAACCAGCCTCTGATATTTAAGCCAGCTAATATCTAAGTCAGCTAAAATAAATGTGTAGAACTGAGAACTGAGATGCAGCTCAGAAGACACTGAGTGCCCATCTTCCCAGACAACACTCAGGTTGAACATGTCCTCATATAAACAAGTGTTTTGAAATCTCTAGAGGTGTGGTTTAAAATGGAAAAAGACAAGTTCTTCTAAGCACCACTTGTGGACCAATCAGCACCTCATTTGGTTTGGCTCAGAATACTTAATTACTTTCTTAGATAAGTGCAAGGGTAGCAGTCAAATAGATGGGTGCAGGCACTGGGGACTTGGACAAGGCCCGTGGGCTGAAAATGCGTGGCCACTGAAATCTAAACTTGTGTGAATATCAGGTTTCATGGATCTGGTTTAGTCTGGGGTTTTTTTCCATGTCTCCTGACAGTGCGTCTCTGCTTCTTCACAATAAGGTCAAAGCCACTCAAATACACACTTTTAGCAAGCCTTCACCAAAAAAAAAGTACTGTGGCTTTCCCCTGACAATTCTGCAAAGTCTGGTCTTCAGACTAAAGAAGTCACTAAAAGAGGGTGAAACTGTAAGGGCAAAGTATTTGACTGTGGGAAGAAAATGTCAATAAACCTAATGGAAAACAAAATGGAACAGTGTGCAGGCAGTCAATTCACTGCCCAATCAAGCAAAAACCACACTGTGGGCCTGGTACAACTGAAAAATTGTTTGAGTGACACTATTTCCTTTGAGAAAAAATCCAAAGAGCTGAAAGCATAAAGAAATAAATCCATGAAATATACTCTCATGGTGTCAAATATTTCATTTGATCCTTAAAATTTCACTTAGGAGGAAATCTGCCCTAGCATAAAAATTATTAGAGATGACAATATACAACCCTGTCATTCCTCCTCTAAACCAGTATTTTCTTGCTGCAGAATTTAGTGTGATTATCCCCACAGCTGTGTGGCTGCTGTAACTCACCAGACATCAGAGCGATTTGTAAAGACACCATCAATAAGGCTTTCAGGAGCCATCCATCTGACAGGGAGTAGACCTTCTCCTCTTTTTCTGTAGTAATCATTTTTATAGACATCTCTGGCAAGTCCAAAATCACCGATCTTTACTATCCGGGATGAACACCCATATTCCTTCTCAGACACAAGGCAGTTGCGAGCAGCCAAGTCCCTGATTTGTAAGGCAGAGAAAAGAGGATGGAGTTAGCCTTGCAGAAAAATTCAGGGCTGTAAGTCATTTGGCTCAACATTCTCTTCAGAGCAACGCCAGCCCCAAGGTTGGATCAAGTGATTTAGGGCCTCACCCAGTTAAGTTTGGCATATCTTCAAGACTGGAGATGACACAGCCTTTCTGGACAACCTGTTTCAGTGATTGATCTGGGATGTTGTGAACAATATTATCTAATTTCTTTTGCTGTAAGTTATGCCTGTTGCTTCTCATCTTTTCCCTGTACCTCTCTGAGAAAATTTGGCTCTGTGTCCTCTAAAGCTATCCATTAGGCAGACAAAGACAGTACATGGATCTTCCACATGTCCTTCTCTCTTTTGCACAGGATATGATTCATGCCTAGGGTGCAGTAAGCCCTTGGTTGAGATCTTAGAGGAGCCCACCATTTTTGGAAGAGATATTTAGCAGAAAAGCATAGTTAGATTTTACTCTAGCGCTCTCTCCTGTCATGTTACATTGTGACATCTTTCTAGATATTTTTTCCTGGGTAAGATAATTGAGTCCCAATACTGTAGGTAACCCTGGGAAGACCAAGGAAGCAAGCTCCGTACCTGTGTATAAAATGCATTTTCTCTAAATAGACACAGCCTTTGCAAACATCCAAACATATATCCAAGAGGTCCGTGACTCTCAGTAAAGGGCTCTGGAACTGCAAGAAGCAAAGACAGAAGTTAGCTATTTCTTCCAACTTTACCAACTCAGAATGACAAACTCCCTGTACAAGATTTCCTCATTGAAATATATTTCCTCATTTGAAATGTATAGGATTTTTCCAAAAGAGTTAAAGCACAGATGCAAAATCTCAGTATGTCAATCAAGTGAATGCTAATTTGAAGGAGGGTAAATCGCCAAATCACTGCACTGTGAGGAAGGTGAACACATTCTATCTGATTTGCAGCTCAGAACACCCTAGGACTTTCAGAGTTGTGGAAGAAACAGGACCCTGAAAATTTCCTCCCACTATCAGATCAGGTTTGTTTGTTGCCGTATTAATCAGTGTAATATATTTTTCTAGTAAAACATGTGTATATGCACTTCAGTAGAATTCAACACCAACTCTTGATTTGAACTATGTAAATGAAGTATACAACTGCTATAATGCTATAAAATTTCATTTTGATCTCCAGAGATACAATCCATATTCCTAATCCACACACTAACTGGAGAAAAGTTTACTTGGACTTCTTTATTATTTTTTCATTTCTTTCCTTCTAAAGAATTTGAGGACACAGGCACAGGGACATTATATTCTTATATGCTTGGATTCTGCCTCTGATATTACGGATACTGTTGTTATTGAAAGACCAAAAAATACCCTCTATGATTCCTAATAGATCACATACATGACCACCATTATTTATTACCACTTTCAAAAAGACAGTTTGTAATTTTCATAGTGAAAAATCCAGCAGAGTGAAATCTCATGACTGAAACTACAATTTTGGTCAGTGATCTAATGACACTCGATCTTCCTCACAGCATCAGTGATTGCAAGGTCAGCACTGAACACTGAAGTCCCAGGGTGCTAAGGAAAAGCTAGGTCAGACCTTGCAAGTACAGAAACAGCTGAACATCAGCATGGACTTTCAGAAAGGAAAAAACTGAGAAACTGTGGGCAGTTACAGATTAAAAATATGATTCTCATGGGCTTTACCTTTTTCTTTCTGGCTCCTCGTAAATAGCTCAGTAGATCCCCTCCCTCCATCAGCTCCAGTATAAGATACTGAGGTTCATTTAAAAGACATACACCAAGTAACTTCAGAATGTGGGGATGATCAAATTTGCTAAACAGAAGGAAGCAACGGTAAGATTACATATGTGAAATCCAGCTGGTTGATAGCTAACAGAGTGTTTATAGTTGCAAACAATGAATGAGCAGTTTGGCCTTTACAATCCTGCTTCTATGAACAACATGATTCAGTAGCTCTCAGTGCCTGTATTTGTTTAGTCATGGGGAGAGTTCAAGAACATCCTTCCAAAACACAGGCTTACACTGTCTTTGACAGGCACTCTAAGGCATGCACACATATTAAAAAGCACACTTCATCATACTTCCAGGAAGAAAGTAGCCAAATTGCAATTTCTTCTAGGAATAAGATGAGTCGTCACCTGTATATTAAAGGTATCTACATTATTTTAATAGAGTATTTTTACTACTATGTACACAGTAGAACTGACCCAGAGAAATACACAAAAGTAAAAGCACAAGGTGCAATATATTTTTTTCACAGTTCAGATAGGGACAGTTTTATACAGTACATTTGCAAGGGGAACAAAATAAATAAGAGGAATACTTCTAAGTATGCTAACAAGTGTTTGTGTGTGTCTAAGACAGGGATTACCACAGAGCAATCAGTACTCTCAGTACTGCAGGTATTCTTCAAAGAATGAAGAATATTTATTGCCTCTCTCAGTGCCTGTGTTTTTTCAATCACTTTACTTGTGTTAGAAAATGATTTTCCCCTCTCATGCTGCGTGAAAGCACTTGCACAAGCAGTCAGAGAAACTTGACTCTATTGGGAGAATTGGTGGTGTCCAAAATGCTGCAGTGTAAACAAACAAGAGAGGGACATTTTCCTTCTAATGTCTTTCAATTCACCTAATCTCAGGTGTGGGCAAAGACTCTTGCAAAAAGTGCGATTTAGAATTTGACAGCTCTCCTCCCGCCCCACCCCCTAGCACATACCTCTCCATCAGACAAACTTTGGCACTTTCAGGAACAAAAAGAGGGGAAGGAACACCTGGCACTTTCCTTTGCACCCAGTGCAGACCTTTCTCCACTGAACTGTCATTCCTTACTTCCGGAGGGATGGGACAGACACAAGAATTTCCTACCCATATTTGCACACAAATGACTCACCAATAACCTACATTTTGAAATAGAGGCAACTCACTTTTCCCTTTGGTGCCTAGTAATAAAAAGGAACAAATAGTTCCTGCTTAACTGAGCCAGCATGCATAACATTACAAACCAAATTTTAATGAACATCCAAAAAGGCAAGCAAAATAGAAGTTGCACTCACATATCTTACAACTTGCATCTTATACACTTTACCTGTTTGTAAGCACTCAGATGCACTTATTTCTCCTTTCTACGCTTGGTTTCAATTATGAGACCTTACAGATGAATGCCAACTAAAATCATTAAACCCTCCATGATGGAATTAAATAATTATTTTTTATATAAAAAATGAAATATTTAAATAATAGAAAATATAGATTATTATTATTGTTGTTGTTGTCATTGTTGCTGCTGCTGTTTTTAATGACTATGGGGTTTATATAACACTTAAACTTTTCTCTTCTATTCATTTCTGATTCATTGCATTGGTGTACATTTGGGGCCAGGTCAATGTTTACATTTAAATGCAAAAAATTTTCAATTGTATACTCTGCCAGGATTTTTGGGTTTGGATTATTATCTGCAACAAGAATTGGGAGAGCCTCAGAAACTTTAACTATGGGTTCATATAACTATAGGTTTATCATTTATGTACTACACAGAAAAAAGACCTTTAACTGTGTTTATGACTGTTAGGTAGACTGAAGATGGATTATAAGGGGTTTACACTCTTACTCTTTATCAATTATTTGCACTTTAATGGCATCATTGAATTTCGGTTTTTACAAGCCTCTTACCTCATTCAGTTACAGTGTGTCATAAAAGGTAAGAAATGCAAGATATATCTTTAAGTGTGTAACCATAAAAAAATTTGAATCTTGTGAAAATTAATTTCCAGTTTAATAACACCACATTTTCTGTGCAGAAATAAATCCTTCATTTTAAAAAATTGCTTCTACTTCTGCATGCATAAAATAAAAAGTCAAAGAAGGGCAAAAGTGCATCTGAAAACTAAACTACACTCTCATTTTTATACTACCAGTTGAAACCTTCAGGTGAATTTCTTGTTTCTGGAGACACTCTAGAAAACAAGATTTCTAGCTGAAACACAAACCTTATTATGAGAAATTCTTGCAGTGGTGACAGATGCATAATTTAACACAACCTCAATAGAAGGGGTATGTGGCAGCCCCTAGTGGCACATTTTTAAAAAATATTTTCCACTGTAAATTACAACTTTAGGCATCAGTTTGTTCTGATTTGTTTCTTTCAGTAAAATGGGATTAGCTGAATTCTGACCAATTGCCTTTAGCAACTAACTTGGTTTAGGGTAGCAAAGCTACTGAAATACACCAGTACAATCTCAAATAAATTCATAATATGAATATATTGAACTTGAAGTCTCTATCTTAAATTTTGCCTATCAGATTTATAGTTTTAGTTCCATTACATTAATCAGTAGTGATTTATTTGTTTGGCAGAAACACGAGAAAACCCCAAAAATACCACAGTAATCTGTTTAGAGGAAAGTGCTGCTTTCATTCCTCTGGAAAGCCACCACCCTCAGATGATACCAGCTTTGAAGATTGCCCAGGGACAAAGCTGTCCCTACCTCATTAAGTGTGCCTCCTTCAAGAATTCGCTCTTCTCCTGGTCTGTTGCACCCTTCTTCAAAGTCTACTCAACAGAAAGCAGAAGTGAAGTAACACTTGGTCATCATCACCGTTATCACATGGTGCTTAAGTAAAACACAGATGTGGCCTCAAATACACATTATTTTCCAGAAATCATTACAAGGCTGAGCTTTAAGAGATTTGCAAGAAACACAGCAAGGAAATACCCAGATCAGCCCAACACTCATTTCTCAGATGAAATCTCTGAGACAGATCTCTCTGCCCATCCCATTCTGTTGCCAGAGAAATACACAGCTGTGATTACCTTGACTGCTACTTTGGATTCTCCACTTCCATCTGCCAGGATATCTATTGCAGTCCCTTCATATACCTCTCCAAACGCTCCACTTCCTAATAATTTGTGTAAGTTGAGTTTGTCCCGAGGGAAAGCTGGCAGGGATTCAATCTCTACTTGAGAAGGAAGAGTGCTACAAAACAGCAATAGTAGTCACGTGTTCATACTTAAGGATGTCTGAAATTCTATCAAAATTCAAATGAAGCTGGTACTATTTTTCTCATCAGGCATATTTAAGGGGAGCTCAGGGGAGGCCTGGATGTTTTGGAAGTTACTGGAAAACACCAGGTCTTCTTCCTTCCCTGTGCACTTGTTTTTTGTCAGAGTGACATGAACAGTGGGCTGGGGGCAATACAGCAGGGCAGTGTGCCAGAGGGGAAACATGGCAGGGCATCCTTTGGAGCAGACCTGCACTGCAGCAAACATGCAGATGCAGCTCTTAACTCTACCTTGAGGCTTCAAGGATGAGAGCCCTGATGAAAACTAGTCCAGGGAAGACCTCTTAGAAGTTGTTCTGAGGACATACCGTACAGCATAACAGGCATTGGCTAGTCCCACTGTCTCAGCCATCCCCCTGAGTTGAGCTAGTTCTTTATCTTCCTTGATAAACACTGTCTGTCCAGGCAAGGCCGGTTTTCTGGATTGCAATCTTTGCTTCCATACTGGAACAGAAAAGGAGACCATTAGGTGTGTCACTCTGAGTGTGCGAGCACACTGAAAGGCTACAGGTTTTATGTTACTTTGTTTAACGTCACCCCCCAACTGCTCATGTTAGCAAGTAATTTCCATCTGGCCATTTTTTTCCCACAAAACACAGGCAACTGCTCATTGAGTTGACAACTCAGTCAGGTATCCACTTCTGTGTGTGACAAGACCCCAGGGAAAGGATGAGGATTGAGAGGACAGGACCATCACATGTGGACATTTGCATCTCAGGGTAATCATTACATCCTTTCTTCAGGGACAAAGCTTAAGAGAAAGAAAATGGGACTCTTTGGTGAATAAACTTGAGAATTGTAAGGTGCAAGTTTTTATAAGGATACACATAAACATTAGAGTTCCTTAAGTACTCTTGTGCTCTCCCTGCCAGTAATCAACAGCAAGAAATGCCTGAGAATGGAGTGATTTCCATCCTGTCCTTAACACCAAAAATATAATGAGCCATCTCTAGGGCCTCAAAGAATGTGAATATACAAATTCCTGGCAGCTTCCAGCCTAGGGAGGGAGCATTTTCCTAAGTCTGGAGTCCAATAATTTCCCACCATTTGAACTGCCTTTCACCAAGGCCTGGCAAACCAAGGGTAAGCAAAAAACTCAATCACATACCAAAACCCAGTGGCATGACCACAGTCAAACACAGCACAACTCCAATCACAGAAATAATGGCAATGGTGACACCTATGGAGCTCATATTATCTGTTAAAGAGAAAGGGAAATTTGGTTAATCACTGTATATGCATGCAATGTCAATCCCACAGAGTGGAGCACACCTCAGAGAACCCTCTAGCTGCCTGTTATGTAAAAGTCTTCCACTGCACGAAGCTCTCGTGTAGCTGTATGTGGATGTGCATTTGGTCAGACTAATCCTTCTCCCCCAGGCTTAGGGAAGAGCTTGGGTCATTCCTGTGACCTAATGTATATGCAGAAAAAGAAAATGCTGAACTGTTTGACTACTCAAGGTGGGATTTTCAAAAGCACCCACAAATTTCAAGTCTAACATTCTGGCTGAAGGCAAGAAGTAATTCTGATATCTCTGGTGTGTGAGCTTGCCTTTTTTCAAGAATCACATCTTAAAGCAGTGGCAGATCCACAGAGACAAAGTAGTATAAATGAGCAGAAGCCCTTTTCAGACCCAGTGTTCTGAGCAAAAGAGCCTGGATGAGCACTAGCAGCAGGGGTCACCATATAAACATCAGCACTTATTACATATTAGAGACATTACTTTACTTCTGCAGGAATATTGTTATTAAAATAGCCAGTGTCTGTTCCTAAATTGGTATGACTATTTAGAATAACAAAAAATAGATTAACAGAATACAGAAGTACAAGACATACCTTCACTCAAAATTATATCCATGCTAATGTCACTAAATTCACCAAGTCCCAGCACATTTGCAGCTGCTGCTCTAAACTGGAAAGTTCCTTCTAAGTTCTTGGCCTTCCACATGCAAATACTGCCACAGGAGCCATTGTAAACCACCTCCCACGTGGACTTCACATCACTGCTGTTGCCAGACTGTTTCCTGCAACATGCACAGCATGACACAGGAATGTCATCAATGCCACCAGGGCAGTTTACTGCTTCACCCCACCCCACTATTTGCTTCATTTTCATGGTTTTCACAGCATTTCTCTGCCTGCATAAAAGGTCAGTCGGGTTATGGCTACAGAGAAGAAAATTGTGCCATGCCATTTCAGCAGTGCTAGGAATCAAACATCTTTATCTTGGCATTGGAAATGAAATATTAGAACAATTTAGACACAAAAAACTGTACAGTATATGCCTGATTCACCTGTTTCAGTATATGCCCCACAGCCAAGATTTCAAAATGTTCTTAGGTTTCTGGGGAAAAAAAAAATTCACTGTGCTAGAGTTTTTTGCTCTTCCAGGCCCAGAGTAATTCAGTGTCTCTTGTGCATCAGGTTTCACAAGCTAAATAGGAAGCAAGTCATTGGCAGTGAAGATACCATTTTTCAGTTAGCCACTTTCCCATAGTATCTGCTGACTGTTGGGTGTATTTCTTCCCTTCCCCATTGGACTGAGATTGATTGCTCACAATAAATTCAGAGCTGATTATTCACCAACCAAAAGAAGACCATGTACTTCAACCTGAAAGGCCATATCTGAAATATCATTTCATGTCACACAACACCATAGTACATCATGTGAAATGACCTTCATGAGAAAGTCACTCATTCTCCCAACACAGTTTAATGAAGAAAAAAGGTCAAACACTTCTAAACCAGAAAGACATGAGAAAACTATATATTCATGCCCTTGGTGAGTACATGATGCCACTAGAGCTGCATGAAAAATGTTTGCTTAAAAGGGCTAGGCAAACATTTTCTAGAACACTTTGCAACTGACCTGACATTTTTCTACCTGATGTGAAATTCAGTCAAAAATATCAGCGTGTGTACATTCAAACTGCGAGAGAAAGCTTTTTTCATTAGAAGAAGACCACCTCAGTGATGCATTATGATTCCAGAGTTGAATAAGAAGGTGGAGTCTGGAGAACAGAGCAGCTAATGCACAGCCCTGGCACAGACCAAGGCACTGACCTTTCCTTGCCTATCTGCAGCAAGTAAGGTAGAGATTGTCTCCTGGCATATAAAAATTATTGTTTTCTCAGAGCATGCAGGCCAGTGCTCCTGCATGGTCACAGAACTGTAGGAAGCTTACAGCTTTACAGGTAAAGCATTTCCAGCTCCAGAGTGCTGTCAGTCCTTAGCTTTCATAAGCACAGAGGAAGAAATAATGGCTGAGTTTAGAAAACTGCTTCCCTCCATCAGTAATGACTTCAAACAATCACTGGAATATTTCAGAAGATGGACTCCCCTAATTTTAAAATAATGCATTAATTAAACATTGCACTGACTGCTTTAAAGAAATCTCTCCAGAGTCATGGTCAAAAAATTAGAAGTTCAAAATCACTGCCCACAGCAATATACTCTAACCTGCCCAATCAGCCCTTCCAATGCCAGTGCAGGAATAAGAGTGAGCTGGCACTCTAGTGTGATATCAATAGCCCAGGCAATGGGTATTTGATGACAGAGCACTTTAAAAATTATACAGTCATCCCAAGTGGGTGGGAATACTTTATTTCTGGCAATATTACAACACCTTCCTTGAGTCCTCTGAGCACTAATATATTTATACCTATATTTTAGCCAAAAATACATACTACATATAAATTGAGATTTGTGATGTGAAATTATCTCTAAATCTTCAATTCACTGACATAGATCCAAATATATAATTGTATTTCAAGATTGCTCTGAAAATGTTGTTAGTGTTTATTTTCCTTTTGTGTTTTCCAGAATTTCTGGAAATTATGGGTACTTGAGAGAGAGAACCCAATGGGAAGGGCCTTTTGCATCATCTATATTTCATTTTCCCTATTGGAGGCCACCTGAAAAGCCCTGCACACCCAGAATTGTTCTGGGCTGCTACCTATGGGAAGAGTGCCTGAAGCATTGCTTACCTGCTTTCTAAGATGTAGTAGGTCAGTTTGCTTCCATTATCATCAGCCTTTTCCCATTGTAGAGAGTTTTTGGAGTCTTCTGCTCTTTTAGGAACTCCTGGCTTACCGGGAACACCAGCTTAAGCCAAACAGGGAAAGAAACAGAACCCTTAAAATGTGTTTGCAGCATGACAAAGGGCCAACAGGCACAGAGAAAAATCTCATGTGCACATGCGTGTTTAAGCATACAAAAGGAAGGAGGATCTATATTAATAATCCTCATAGAGAATGAATCCTTGGCCTTCTCTTTGTGATGGATAAATTCCAAAATTTTTACTCGCAGCCTTTCACCAGTAATGAGTTCACTTGCATTATAGGCATTTCATTTCAGTTCCCCTCACTCTTTCCTCTGCTCCACTTGGAAATGAACCTCATTCCTTCCCCCCTATTACTTCTGAAGATATGGAATTATGTCATTCATTCTTCAAACACACAGAACTGTTGGGTCTTAGTATAAGAAAATTGCCTGCTAAATTTTTGAAAATATTATGTTTAATATTCACATCCTGCAGAGTCTTAAAATCTTGTTATCCTGCGTTAAGTGCTTACCTGTAGTTTTAAAACTTGTTGAAGAGGAAGTGCTTTTCACTCCTGTAACATAAACTACTGTTACTCTTACAAAGTAGTTGGTCCAAGGAAGAGCTCCTGTGAGGTTGCACATGTAAACAAGATTTCCTGTGCATGTAGTGTTCGCAGGAGAAAACCAGTCACTTTTTGTCGGCCACTAGAGAAATAAAATATCAATATGGTCAACTTTCTTGCTCTGCTGCAAGTGTGTCACAGTTCTATTCCTGGGTAGATTAACTACTTTGCCACCTCTTAATATCATGGTGGAAATCTGACGCAGGTGCTCTTTCAACCCTGGGACTTTGTCCTCTCAGAGACCAAGGACACAAACCCTAATTTTCTTCTTTGTTTTCAGGAGACCTACAAGTCTTGGCAGTAACAAAGAACAACAGATTAAGTGCCTGCTTCACACAGCCAAAAGGAGCCTTCCCCTTATATTTCTGGATTATCATGACATGCCCATGAGTTCAGCTTGCCATGATGCAATTGAAAGGAGGTGAGTTAATGGAATTAATGTGATGTGACATTTATTTCAGGGCAGGGAAATGTTTGGTGTAGGTCTATCAAATCTGATTCTCTATAGTAAAGAATCTGCATCATGCACTCTAGGACATGACTTTTTCTGTGTCCAGTGGTTCAGGTGTTGAAGTCTGAAGCTTCCATGCATGCTGCTCTCACAGCAGTGCTTACTTCTTACTTCTTGGATCTGGTCTTCTCTCCATCATTTTCTCCTAACCTCTATCACAGGAAAATAAAATCCAGATACTAGGTGGTAGCTAATATTTATTGCTGAAAACCCTTTTCTTTTTCTTGTGCAGGGCAGACATAGGATTTGCAACTGCAAACCCAGTTGGGGCAGGGCAGTGAGGAAACAAGGATAGGACTGCTGAAACAGGAGACTCAGAAGGAATTCTGGTGAGGTCATCCAGGATGTCCTTTGGCACTATGGAGTACTAAATGCTACAGCTGCACTCCTCCTTGTTCCTGGCAAATGCTGACTCCATCCTGCCCCTGCTGAGCAGCTAAGACTGACATCACCATGCCCAAATTATCCACTGAGACTCTTCATGTACATCCTGCCACCCACCCTGTCCTGCTTAGGAGGACAGAATAGGTTAAACTTTCTCTGATCTGAAAAACTCACCCCAAAAGTTAGAGGTATTTTTACCTTTTGCAGCTCAAACCAAAAGCTGTTTTCATTGATGTGCAGGGGAGCTCTCCATTCTAGCTGGAAACTGGTATTTCTGGGGACTATGTTGATAGGTGCAGCTGGAGTCTCAAAAGTTTTTGCAATGACAGGGACACTTTCAGAAAACCAGCTCTCATCAGGATGAAAAGCAAGAACCTAGTAAGGCAACGGATGAACTGTACAACAGCAGAGCAGTTGGAAAGGCAGCTTTGCTGTAGCAACACCAAGTGTTTGGAAGACTAACATTTCAAACAAGACAGTATTCAGGCAATAGAGATATAGGTGTAGAAAGATTTTGCACCTCACAGCTGCTAGGTTATATACCTTCAGGCTGAAAGATCTTGTCCAGGAGTACCCTTCCTCAGAGACTCTTAGTTTCTCATCTCAGAATGAGAACCATCTCTTTCTAGATCTTTCTTAAATGCCACACGCTCTTACACTGACATGCAGATTTCACATCACATATTAGGCGGTGTTTTAGAACCACAGAAACACAAAGTCAAGAAGTGCCTTAGCACATTGCTTTTCACTAAGCCACAGGCAAACATGACTTATGTTAGGTATGCATACTTGCATACACACATATGGGTATTTAGGTATGTGTGTGTATATATATTTCCCATTGTACTATCCAAACCTTTAGCAAAAGCCCAAAATCAAATTAGGATCTAGAGATCCCCTCCTGCCATCATCTAAATGTTCTCCCAACTGTTTAAATCACTCTATTTGTGATATCCAGTGCACATTCTGCAGACAACATGTTTACTTGGTTACTTTTGAAAATGTCACTCTGACCATAGACCTGCTGTCCATATACATAATTTACTATTTTTTAAGCCTCCCTCTGTAAAGGGAGAAGCAGTACATTTTGTTCTTATGAATCCATATTGCACACTTTTATTTGTCCACTTTACATAAGAGCAGTCTAAAGATTTGCAGGTTGAACAAACAGGTAAAACTACTTGCAATTATACCTTGAATGAATTATTTGTTCCAGGCTGGAGCCCGCTGACAGACCAGGCGAGCATCCCATTTGAAAATTCACTTTTTCGCAAAGGCGTCGCTGGGACAGGAGGCAATAAATTGACAGAGATTTGATAGCGGATGGATTCAAGGGGCCCATTTGGCTTCAGAGGTTCACTCCAAGATATGTTGATGGCAGTGTCAGACAAAACTAATGTTTTAATAGTGTCAACTGCCTCTGGTACTGAAACAGAAAGAAAAATTAATCTTCCTTTTAGGGAAGTCAAGAAATGTCACCAAGGTAAGAAAAGAAGGATATAAGTGTACTAACATAATTCATTCACAGGACTGAAACTCTACACATGTAAAACTCATATTCTGGTATAGCCAGTCAGCTGCAGAGAAGTTCAAAGTATTTTGAGGGACTTCTAGTATCTTCTTGTCTACCCTAATATGCAAGTGGACAAAAAACCCCAAAAAACCAAACAACAACAGGAAAACAGCTGCTGTCTTATACCTCTACATTTATAGCCATATCACTGAATTCCTGTTTCCTCTTAGTTTTTTAATCAGGGTGTCAGATGTGAGTTTAACATGGTGCTTACTTGAATATGCAGACACAAAAAATACCTGTGCACTATTCCATAATTTACAATTTTTCTCAGATATACAGAGTCTGGATGAGCTGTGTAAGGAAGAAACTAGGTTGCTGGTCAGATGTCCATACCAGGTGGTTACTTACTAATTGTTCTGGAAAAATCAACCCTTCCCTTGAAGCTTTAAGATCACAGACTTTGTAACGGGATATGGCATGTCCCTACTCTGCATAAAAAAATTCTTTATTTCCTATTGAGTTGTCCACATAGGAAAAAATTAACAAGTCATCACACTATTTGTGTTCCCAACATATCAAAATGATGAGTCCATATGTTTTAATTAATTCCTAGCAGCAAGACTACAGATTATTTAATGAAACATACAGAAACTAGACTAGGAAAAAAGACAAATTTCTCATTTGTCTAGCTAATACATATGTGGAGTAAGAGTGACACTCTGTGGCAAGACCAATGCATTAATTGTCTTCCTCTTTTTTTCATTCCCTCTAGCTTGCTATTTGATGGAAAGCATAAATTATTCCAAGCTTCTTTCATTTCATTAGAGAATTGAGAAAAAGGCAGAGGGAATTCACACAGCTTCAGAGGTGTTAAATAGTGTACACACTTCAAGAGGCTCTAGCAGCATCTGATTACAATTTAAACCGGCAGTTACATTCATGAAATTGAGAGCATAAGTGTCAGGACACATATACCTTCTATTTACAGCTGGCTGGAAGTTTTTCAACAAATTGTGTAAAGCTCTGAGTGCTAATACAAATGCCTATTCAAAATGCTCAGGGTTTGTACGCTGGAATGGGGTGAGGTTTTTTTGTTGGTTTGCTTTGCTTTTTGTCTAAGATTTGATTTTCATCCAGATTTTTCATTTTGTCCCATTTTTCATTTTAACATGAGACAAAAAAATTCTGTTTGAGTGGAGCAATCCAGTCTCCCATTTCATATGCCGCCTTTATGTTTCATCACTGAAAGGGTGTATATTGCTGCAGGATGGCACAGTTAACCACACAAAAAAGTAATTGTGCCAATTCTTGCCACATCCCAATAGTATTTAATGTTATTCAATCAATGTGTCACACAAATTTTATATTACAGATGTCGAATCCCATGCAAAAAATTGAGATCTACTAATAGAAGGCTAAAATTGTTGGGTGTTTTGGGGAGTTTTGTTTGTTTGTTTTTCTCCTTAGACTCCACAGGAAAGTAGAATCATCAGGGTTGCAAGAGACCTTTGAGATCATTAAGTCCAGCTGTCACCCAGCACTACCACTGTAACCCCTAAACCCCAGCACCCAACACCAGGTGCCTCTTAAATACCTCTAGGGATGGTGACTCCACCACTACCCTGGGAAACCTATTCCAGTGCCTGACCACTCAAACAGTGTAAACATTTTTTCTGATATCTAATCTGAATCTCCCATCTCAGATAAAGGCCATTGCCTCCAGTCCTCTCACTGCAGGCATGGTAGAAGAGACCAGCTCACAATATTCAGAGATTCACATAGGATGGAAGGCTATTTGCTTGATGGTGCAGATGCTAAAGGATCTGACAGTTAAGAGAAAAAAAACCCAGCATAGCTGTACTAGGGAACTTTCAAAGTATAGCATGTCTGGATTCCACGAGAAGGGTGGCAATACGCCTTTCATTTGAAAGCTGAAAAGAAGTTCACCTTAAACAGAGAGTTTTTAAGGGGAAAGATGTGACTGCTCCCAGGACAAAAAACAGGGAATGATCTGTGCATCAGAGAAGACACGGGCTTCAGGTGTGCTCTCCTCTGGACAATGGTGGCAAAAAGAGAAGCTGATTATTCTATGAATGAACCTTTAAAGAAACCACAGAGTGCATCCCTAAGGAAATAAAAAAGGAAAATAGGACTCCTGGTGTGTGTACTTGTTGCCAGATATTCTGTATAAAATATTTTCTTGGGCACAGTTGATCACTAGGGGAAAGAGACACTGAGGAAAGTAAGAAAAACACAGTGGTGGCTCTCCATACTTCAATTCCAGTTATTCCATCAACTTCTGAAGCAGCCAAAATCCAAGGAGAGGTAAAAGGAGGTAAGGGAAAACCTTAGGAGTTCTGCTGTGGCTCCCTCACTGCATGTCACAGCAATACCCAGATGCACAGCTGTGCAGCCTGCACAGCTCTGTACCAGCCACAGCCAGCCCTGATGCAGCTGGGCTGAGGGAGCCAGTGCCCAAGGGACAAAGGCTGCTGTGCCTCTCAGTTTCACTCCCTTACCCTCTCTCAAAAAAAGAACTGCTCCAACTCTGCAGGACAAGATATAGGCAGGAAAACTAATGAGGATGGGGACCACACCATTCCCACATCCCGGTAAGTTCAACACCAAATATCCCTAGGCATGACCTCCCCAGTCCTTCAGCAAAACACAGATATGCTGTCATATAAACCTGGGTATTAGTCTGACTCTCTGACTTAGGAATTGACAGGTGCCTGATGGCTTTGCAAGTGAAGAGTTTATGTGGATCAAGCTGACACTGGCTGATGACACCAGGCCCAAGAGAGCAAAACTGACACAACAGAAGAGCAAGCACTATGTATACTATGGGGAATAGCTACCTCTCATAATGGCTTTCCATGTTTTCAGCAGGGAAGTTCAGCAGAAGCACTGAGAAAGTTATCTGAAGAGGAGCACAAAGTCAGCTCCTCATATAGACAAGTGTGCATGTACAGAATTACACATGTAAAACAACAAAAAGTGCTGAGCAAGGTAGTTTTGTTGGATTGGGTTGCAACATGTGCAAAAGCATAGCATGCACCTTTAGCATGATGCTTCTCTTTCTGGAAGATGTCAAGAGCTTCAAGGAAACTGGCACAGTAGCTGCCCTACAGCTGCAAACAGGTAGAGTGAAGCAGGGAATGAGTAAAAGCATCTTCCTGCCCTAATTGAGGTATTTACAAGCACGAGAGGGATGTAGCTCAGCCTGTAGTATTCTCAAAGAACAAGGACTGAAAGGGCACATCAAAATTCTTGAAATTAACTGAAAATGAGCTGTTTTCATTCAGGCCAAAAGTAAAAATGAAGCGCTGTCTTTTCAGCCTCATTCACAACAAAACAAATCTGCATTACCCTTAGAAATAGCAATTATGACATCAAGCCAAGGGGAAAAAATCTTAATGCTGAATGAATACATAACACAGATATTTAAACCTGCATAACCACACATACATTCAAATGCAACTTATTTAAAGATATGGTCCAAGGCAGAAACTGCAGCTCTTTAGTCACATTTAACGATAATTAATCTTCCCTCAGGAAGCCAATAAGCCAAAGCATTAAAGAATATATACAAATATATTGAATGAAACTTACAAATTCATCAAGTCTGCTTGCCAAAACCTTGTGAAGATCTACACAGGTTATATTCTAAGCTGACTATTTGTCTGCTTTCTGATTTACAACCCGAACCTGCATACAACTTTCTCTAATTGAGATGAGAACTCTGTTCAAAATCAGAATAAAGTATGAAACAAACCTCCATATAGAGTTGTGACAACTGTGCCTTCCCCCACAAGCAGCGCTCCCTCATCTGAATAGTAGTTTTTCACTGCAACTTGTATGGCATAACTTGAAAATGGCTGTAGGTTCTCTAATACAGCAATAGGACCCTGATATTCCTGTAAGTCAAAATCAGAAAATAAACATGCATTCTTAGAAAAGAGAGTTAAATGTCAACCCAATCATCTGTCAATTAAATGTGTGTTAAAGAGGTAATACAGTAGTGTTTTTGCATAGTAATACGCTTTAGTGTTTTAAGAAAGAATGTTAGAATCACAGTTCTGCTAATAGGTCCCTACAGAAAAGAAAGCACATACCAAAAATCAAGCCAAAATGTAGGGGGGTACTTGCACAAAGGAAAACTAAGGCATCTACCACTTACCAAATACCATGGAGAAAGGACAGCTACTGTTGGGATGTAGAAATGGAAAAACTCACTGACAGAAAGTTACAGAATGGTTCATAAAATCACTAGAAGTGAGATCACATTTCCTGTTTACAGATGATATCACATGCATTTCTGTGTGAAGTAGCCATACCAAAGTTTTTTGCTGTGGAGCAGACAAACATTGTCTTGAGTTCCTGCAGATGTTGGTAATTTGTCTGGAAAATACCAGGTACGTTGGTGTAGGCTGGGATATGCCAGGGCATGGCTGCTGTGGTGTGACAGATGGCAAGCTTAATGTAAAACTGGTGTTAGTTGTAGCAAGGATAGTAGGTTTCTCAGTATCTGGCAAGAGTATCAGGCATCTTTTATCTAGGAAAGACATCAAAAGATTAAAAATTAAAATTACAGCTGGACCAATCCAAACTTGTATGGGATTTTACCATCCTTCACATGAGAAAGAATAACTACAAAGTATTTTTCTGCTCTCACAAAGAGAAACAAAGAAGAAAACTCCACCTGAAGGTACTTTATTTGATTTCTTTCATGGACACAAAAATAGTGGTCTTCAAAGAAACTCTCATTTATCTTTTATAAGATATAACTTTAATAAAGAATTTAGGTTCTTCTTGAAGTAGAAGATGGAAATGCAAATTGTTGCTCTGTTGTCAGGGCAATACATATTGATGAGCCCAAACTTGCCTGTTACAGGTAAGACAGATATGCTGAATAGACCTTGCCTTTCTCTAGTAATTAAATGTTATCTGCTGTTTCTTCCAAACAGCTTTCGATGTGTAATGTAAAAACAGATAATGAGAGACAAATTTGGGAGGTAGAAAAGGAGTCTGGAGGGAGAAAACAATAGAAAACTACACTAACAATTACTGAAAAGTGACAAAAGAAAATTCTTCATCACTTGATGTACTTTCAAAAACAAAATAAAAATCTATTAAATGGACTTCCTGCTAAGAAGGAAGAAATTTAGGCATGTGCACAGGGAAGAAGGTACAAGGACCAGTGCTTGCCCTTAGGCCACAGTAGCTGACCTCATAGTCAAGATCTTTTCTCCCAAAGTGAGCAACCCTGCCATTCCTGCCAAAGTCAGGTTCATGCATATTCCTCCAAATATATTTGCAGCAGTCAATGTAAATTAGAAAATGTGTGGAGATCTCTGGATAGAAATAATCCATTTGGACTGAAATTTGGTTCTTCCCTTTCTGCACCAGCTAAGCCTGGGGCTCTTGCAGGAAACCCTGTCCCTGGGGAAAGGGATTGGCACATTCTGTACCAGGGCCAAACCAGGCTCCTGCACCAATGCCAAGCCCACACAGATCTCATGAGAACAAACATGCCCAAAGTGCTGGCAAGAATAGCCTGAGTATTGGTCAGAGCAGTTGCAGGCAGGCATGACTGCACCAGCTACACAAAAGAATGTAAATTTTTTTATTCCGAAGAAGTTCATCTTGTTAAAATATTCATTTGTATATTTGCCAGGTTTTTTATGCAAAACTGGAGTTCAAGAATTATTTTGAATATATTTATCATGCTAGTAGCTGTTCTGCATTTACAACGATAATTCCTATAGGTATCATGAATCCTAATTTTCTATTAAAACTAATGTTTTATTTCTTTCATTATCATTCTACAATGGTTTGTTTAAAATATTAGGAGTCCTAAATGAAGCCTGAGTCTACTATAATGTAACCAGTAGTTGTCTCTTGGGTACTTCATTATAAATCACTTTATTAAGCAGAGTTCTTATCTCTGTGTCTTTGGAATACGGACCTTTTTTTTTAGTTTTAAATACTTGTGAACAAACTCAGAAATCTGTGTCATAACAGGGATCTCTATCAAACTCTTGCTACAACATTGTGGAACATATTTGCGCTTTTTCTGTGCTATAATGTGCACCACCTTTTCTAAAACTCCAGGTCTGACACAACTTTGAAAATAGGCAAAGTTTGGCATTAACAAACGGGGCAATATTCATCATCGTGAGCTTCCATTGTAACCAACACAAGGTGAGTCCTTATATTCATCTTTTTAAAAATGTGCAAATTGTTGAAGCAATGTTCAAATGCTCAAATCCATGAAGTATACTTTACATAAATACACATAGCACAATCTGCAACTTAAATACATGCTCTGAAAGAAATTGATTACATTCACAAAACAACCCAAATCCCCTCTACCTGGATATGATTGTGCTGCTGAGCTGTATGCTAAGATTTTCAGTGTATGGTTTGCTCTCTCATGAAGAAAGTGTCTTCTGCTTTCTTTATTTGCTAGCCAAATTTCAGTGTATTCCTTCATTTCAGTGGTCCAGTATATAAATTTCTTATCTGCAGTCAAGCTGCCAATTTTATTGCCTGTAGGAAAACATTGCATAAATAAGTTTTATAGTCAGTCTTGAGCAGATGATTTCACAGGAGCAGGCAAGTGCTTGTAATCACAGTGAGTCCATATAGGTATCTTGGACATACTGTATCCTCAAAGTACGCCCCTTGAGATTTCTGATATTTTCCAGTGGGTCTCATGAAGCTGAGACACTGTTATTCCAGTTTACAGGTGTAGATTTGAAGATGTTTAGTTACCCATAATTATGAGCACTGCTATTCAATTAACAAACACAAGAAATAAAATGAGAAAGCAAGAGATGTCTAAAGAAATGTTGCTCTTTTTTCCAAGATGAAAACCACCATGATCTACCATGTCTCAGGAACAACTAAGTCACCTTCTCTGGTAACAGAGCAGCTTTACCAGCATGCCTCCAGAACTGAGCTGGAAACTGAGCAACCAAGGGTAAGTGTTATTATCACAAGAAGTGAAACATTGATAATTTGTCATACAAGACCCTACCTGTGTAAAGCACCTTCCCCATATGATGAAGTCTGCAATGCCATTTTCAGGCATAAGTTATTGTATCTTTTCATTGAGATAAACTGCAATAGATGTAGCTAATGTGAAACCCTAGCAATATAAGGTGTTAATATTCTAAGTGAAATCTATTGACAAGTAGCACTTCAGGTCGTAGCATTTCTTTTACATCTTATTAGAATACTTGCATCAGTAAACATCTTCATACTGCTCTTTCTCCTAATTTGTATGAACAGGGTACACAGCTGGAAACACAGAACACATTTTGTCCATATTGACTGTAGACTGTTTTATAAACAAAGTGCTTCATGAATGCTGTTTTCTGAAATGAAAGTTTAAGAGACAGCACAAATCACTAACTACCTAGAAAAAGAAAAGGCACTCAGACCTTGAATATTTGGTATTTTGATAATTCTCCAGCAGTGGCAACCATCCACATCTGAGGCCCATATTTCATCTCTTCCTCTGATAAAAAGCAGCTGGGGATTTTTGGAGTCAGACAAATCTATACTTATAGGTCTTCCTAGCTCCACTTCTGTGACATTACAGGTGCAGTAGTTCCTCATCTGTTTTTCTACCAATCCGTGTCCCAGGATGTGGTGCATGGTGCTGTTCAGAATATCATAATAAAACATGTGGCTGCCATTTTCAAGCTCTTCCATCCAGTACAAGCGGCTGCCAAAGACAATGCATTGCTTTCAGTAGAAAAACTTCAACCTAAATGCAATCCTAGTCTGACACAGCAACTGGCTATTCTGGATAAAATGGTTACTGTAAAAAAAAATTGTTGTCTGGTGCTGACTTTCATTTGCATAACTTATATAGAAGAACCTATCAGTATTTAAGCATAATTTGAAATCTTTACTCGAACACAGACATCTTTTTGAAATTAGATATGTCCAAGCTCAACTAGCAGTTCTAAAGTAGTAAAATATCCAAAAATTTCTGAGATTTACATAATTCCAAAACTCATCTACAATAAGAAGTCCTTTTTGGTCATTAACAGTTCAAGTTTTAATGAAAATCATGTCTAAAATTTGCTTTTTATAAGTTATTAGTAGTATGTGCCTTACCTTAAGAAAGGATATGACAACAGAGATGATATAGTTGAATTACTTTTGCCCCGCTGCACATTCATGGCTTTTAGAGATCTTTTCTTGAGCTCAAGATCAATAACAAATATTTGAGTTTCATCCTGTGGTGTTTTCAGGGCAACAAAGAGATGTCTTGCAATCCAGTCAACTGTGATGGCTGTGACATTGTGAAGAGATGCATCTTTGAAAAACTTAAGAAAAAAAATTTAAAAGGACAGAATTTTCCAACCTGATGTTAAGACATTATGAAAATCAATTTCTTTCAGAAAGAAACATGTCTACTTGGGAAGTAGAAGTCAAAATACAAAGATGTGTCAGGGATTGGCAGTATTTTTAGACAAATCAAAATGGCTGTTTCACAAATATCAATTGTTGCTTCCATATTCTTGAAATTAGAATGAATTAAATTAAATCAAATCAAATGTGATACAAAATACAAATTTCTTGTATTTATTAGTATTAATTTTAAATTAAACATCTGATAAAATATCAACAAAGCAGATGTCAGTAAAACCATTTATGATTAATAGGACAACTTTAACAATGGCATACTCTGGTCATTTTTAATTTTTCGAAAACACAGCTGGCCATAAAATAATGGCAATAATGGTCATGTAATGATAATTTTCCTAGATTCTGTCAAGCAAGGCAGTGAACAAAGGAATACCTGAAACATTGAAGCATTCTGTACATTCAGAATAAAAAGAGAATCATCAGTGACATGGTATGCTTTGTCATCATTAGCAGTATAACAAATGTCCTTTACATTAGTCTTCCCTGAAAGTTCCCATATGGTCTGACCACTGTCTATGTCGGTAAGAAACAACTTGCTGGCAGAAATAGTTATTAAATTTGGGATAGGGAAAAGATCTGGAAGGAAAAGGGCACAGCAGAATTAACAAAAAAAACCCCATCCTAGATAATCACAGTTGTTGTAAGGAAAGCAAGTACAAGATACAAATAAATGATGGGTCTGAACTTATTGTATTTGTTTGTATGCCACAGTAAATAAATAAAGTAAATAAAAAATAAAAATAAATAAATAATAAATGCCATCACAATCAAACAACTAAGATATTTTCAGTGGCATTGTGAATGCTTACCTAACAAATTTAAGCATAGTAAAATAGATTTGCTCATTTAATTGCCTTTAACTGCCGAACTAGAAATAGCCTATGATCTCTAGTGGATCTCTAACTCTCCTAGTTAACTTTGACAGCCTAATTAGAAATAGATTATCATCTCTAGCAGTATACAGATTGCAGGTGAAAACCTACTGTTCCATGTTAGCCTGGAGTTGCACAAAAAAAGCTAATTTAGCATAGTTTTGAGGAAAGGCTTGAAATTCCCAAAATTTAGTCTAATGATAAGGTATGTGTCAATCTTTTGTATCAGAGGATGTAACTATTTCCTTTGTTGTGTCTGCTATATGCCACATAAAATGTTGGAGGCTATTTATCAGATTACCAAATTCTTGTACTATCATTTTCACTAGCTGCTGCACACAAACCATGAGATGACAACTAAATCATCCATACCTGATGAATTCCTCTCTGCCATGTCAGACAAAGGTCCTGGACCTACAGAGGTGAAGGCCTGCACCTGTGGGACAGGAGATGGATACTTATGTTAAGTAACAACATAAATGACTGCATTTGAGAGCCTGTAGAGTCAATTGAGACAAAGCCCCTGACTGCTCATCTAAGAACATAAGTGTGTGCTCTGTTTGACATAAGGCTGTGCTGGTCAGTTCAAAGGCTACATTCAAGTTGGCTCCATGGCTATGAAGAGAATTTTAAGCAGTGGCCCAGAGATTGGCAATCCATGCTGCAGTTAACAGCTAGAGCTCAAAGGACTCCAGGCAGCCTTTTTGGTTCCTCTCCCAGCCTGGAACAATTCCTACTATTTATTGACCTTGCAATCAACATGGTCTTCCTCCCCTATTAGTATCTGATCTATTATCTGCTCTCATGCTTTTAACTTGTATTTCAAGTACACATTGTGTCTGTTCCAAAACTTTTATCCCAGTGAAAATAGGGTTCTTGACAAGTTTTGAGACTGGAAGTCTCTTTCTATGGAAGCCACATGAGTCCTTGCATTTCTCAAGCTGTGGCTCTGTTCAAAGGTCTGTCACTCCCACCAGATAAGTTGAATCTGTGTTCAACTTGCACTTTTTAGAAGTAGCTTGGGGAAACCTCTAGAAAAGTTTCTTGGGCTTCACCATTTAGTGAACAACATGATACACAGAGAGGTTAAGCCAGGTATCCATGGGTGAGTCAGCAAATCAGCAATTCTACAGGCAGAAACAACAAGATCTTGCCCCAAGCAAAAAAAAAACATCTCCCAGGCAAACACATCAGACTGCACAGATAACATCTACCATCCAGCACGAGACAAGCCTAGTAATTTTTCATACCTGAAACCTTACTGTGAGGCTGGGAAGCACATCCTTGAGAGAAAACAGCATCTGGATGGGTTTAACATTGCTTTCAATCCACTCCATGGAAGTGCCAGCAGTGCTGCTCTGATTCAATAGCTGATAGTAAACCTTGTACTGCGTTAATATTCCATTTTCCCTTTCAGGTCTATCCCACCTGAACTCCACAAGGACTTCCCCATCACTTCCATGTAGGTTATTTTGTAACACATATATTCTAGGGTTCCTAGGGGCTGAAGGAACTGTATAAAAAAAAACAAAGATAAAATACACAGAACAAAATACTCCCGTTAAAACACAAACCCTACCTCATAACTAACTCTACAGAAGATTATCTAAAACTTAATGGCAATTCCTTTCCATTTTTCATTGGTGTGCAGCTATCTAATTTCAACTTGCCTAACCAAAAGATAGAGCTGTATAAACAGGAAAAAAACTGCACTCCTGCACTGAGATTGGGACATATCTATTTAGCCAAGTCCTGTACGTAACTATGGGGCTGTAAAAATTGTCATAACACAGAGCATATTCTATTCACTTCAAAATCTACTGCATCTCATAGGCTTTCTCAGTGCTTCAGTCACTCAACACTATATTTTAACTAACTTAATTTTAACATGCATAAGAGCAAAAATAAACACTGAAGCAAGAGTAAAATGTGTGTAACATTTTTTAAAAATCTACTAAGTGGTTAAGATATTTCATGCAGCCTTTTATGTTCGTTTTAATGAATTCAATTTCTCTTTCCTGCTCGTAGTCAGGCACATGCTGGATATATTGTCCTGCATTTTCCGTTTTGAATTAAATTACTTCAATTGTCCGCATTTATGGATGCCACAAATTATTGCCAAAGACACTCAGAAACATGTCCTTGCAACTCTGCCTGCATCTGACTAGCTCTGAAAACTGCTCACCCTTTGCCAGGTTTTCACTTGCTGACATTGAGCTGCTCCCAGTACCCATTACACAGGAGGAACAGGATGTAAAATTTTAGTACCTCCTTCAGGGGCTCGAAGGGATACAGATGTCATCGGCGCCTTGCCCCAGTACGTGTATGGAGTGACAGTAAAATCAAAGAGTGCAAATGGCTCCAGCCAATCCACTCGGTAGGATGGCACTGTCAGATTATGGGGGTGAAGGCATCCTTCACTCTCCAGAGACTGCAAATGAAATTAAACAGAACAAAATAAAGCAAGACTATCTTTTCCTACTCAAAAGGCCTCCAGTTTTCCATAATTCCCTCACCAAACTGGTCAACTAAATCAAAACACAGCTTCTCTTCCTGTGAGCAGTCATGGTTTCAGCAGCTCGTGTGGCACTGTAGTGATGCATAGCAATGTGCCAGAAATCTGCCCTTTGAATTCAAAGTAGAGCTTGCCAAATGCACTGGAGGGGGGACGGAGGCTAGATTTCACATTCAGGCCAAGGATGTCCCATTGTCATCTCAGAAGACAATTCTGTCTCTGAGTTACTGTAAGAGGCTTTCTCACTAAATTTCAATCACTGTGATCTCCTTGCCTGGCTCTTCCCATCCCAACCACTAGCCCAGAGCCACTGCTGACCGCACTGGTGGAGAAACTAATTGCAATTTAGTTTGGTTCTTGACCAATTTGTAAATGTCGGAGAAGAAACAAACTCTATTTCTTTTTAAAAACAGATGTATTGCCAAGTAGACACAGTAATACACATAGACAATAGGGAGGGATTGCATCAATACCCTCACTTGTAGAGCTTTTGATCCCACGCAGTAAAAGACAGTGCCCCATTCCACCTTTGTGGAGGGACTCCAAGTGATGTGGAAACTTGAGGAATTTCCTTTAATTCTAAAAGAAGACTCTGGCACTGAATCTGGAATCACTTTTGGTGTAGAAGAAAAATTTCCTGTCCACAAACAGAAGAAATAATAATAATCTAAAGAATGTGAGTAATAGGCTGACTATTCAAATGTGACTTAAAACATTAAAGTAAATCCTGTAAGCCAACATTAAAGAGAAACAATAAATAACAACAACACGTATTCTTTTTATCCGTATGTATACCATCAGCTTTTATAATTGCACATTATCCTGACATATTTATCAGGTAGTATATATATATATATATATATATCAGGTGTAACCTGATATTTTTATTAATAAGTCAAATGACTAAAGAATTTCAAGAATGAAGAACTGCAGGCTGACAGTGAATACCTTTATTGAGGAGTTCAGATAAAGAAAATAATGTACCTGGCAAAGGTTTAAGTGATGCCTGAACAAGGGTAAAGGCTATTAACTGCGCTGGTTGTGAGAAGGGAATGCTAATGCTCTGATTGACTTCCTGGACTGTAATGATCTGAAGCCTATTAATCCAGAACAGACGACCACTGTAGTATTCCAGCACACCCAGAGATATTTCTGAAGTACTCCATGCTGGAAATTCTGTGATGATGGCATTACTACAACTGTGGAAACATGTATGAAATTAGCAAGCTGATAGCACACATGTAGAGGGAATAGATTTATGCAATGCTTGACATGTTGTTAAGCTTCTTATAATTCAAGTTCTTCATACTTAAAATTCAAATTCTAAAATGTAGGAGGCAGAAAATCAAATCAAAATTTTATCTTTAAGCTCTTTAAAGCAGAACACTTTTCAGAATATAAAACACTGCAGAAAGAACAATAAGGCTTTCATGCCCTTCATTTCATTGGAAAACAATTATAAAACGGTTTAAGATTCTGCTGCATAGATGCAGAAAAATGAGTATTTTGAAAAATCAGCCCACCTTCTCTTAGCAATTCCACTGAAACAGTGAAGTCTACTTCAGAGCATGAGATTCATTATACTTCACTATATCAGGAATCCAGATTTATTTGACTCTGCTAGTTTCCTTCCATTATTTATTAAGATCTATTAACATTTTTCTTCACTGGGATCACTGGTGATTTAATCTGCCTTGTATATTGTATGTCAAAACTTAGAGGCCTTTTTAAGTCCCAATTCATCTTGGTAAGAGATTAAATATGTTGTAGGAGGCATCATTTCGCCATCTCAGAAATGTTCTCTGAGCTTAGCCACATGCCATCCAAAACAAATTTGGAAAAGCTTTGACACACCATCAGGTCCATTAGGATGGATCACTTCTAATCTCTGTGCTCTGGCATGCCAGAGACAATGATTTATGGCTGCCAATTGGTTCATAATGGAGCTGCATGTTCCAGCTAAAACTAATCAACTTATTTTGATCCTTTAAGTGTTTACTATTAATCATAGCAAGTCTAAAATCAGTCAGAAAATTCATCTGATTCCCCACAAAGCCAGCCTGCAACATTATGGGCCCATGTAAATACAGATGCTGCTCAATTAAGTTAAAGCAGTTTAATCTGATGCTTGAAAAAAAATTAAATAATTGCATTCTCCACATGGAAGGGAGCAAAAACATAGTTTCACAAACTACTACGCATTATACACTTTGCACTTAAAGAACAAACCACCATTTTACTCAAGGTTTTAGTAAATAATCAAGCTAACTCATAAACATTGCTCATTATGTCTTATTAAACTTTGCCTTTCTGGAGTAATGCATCCATTTCATGTTTGGGATGGTCAAGATGAAAGCCTGCTGAGTACTAATTGCTCAGGTGAGAAAGTGGTGTCAGTTCAAGTCCTGAGATTCATAAAAGACGAGCAAGTTACAGAGCTCCAGACACTTGGAAACTGTCAAGTGTTGTAAATGCCAAGATAGAATAGACAATAAGCAGCAATTATTTCCTAAAGCTAAGTCTAAAAATTGATGAGCATGACTTCAGTTCAGCTGAGGTTCCATACCCTGTGTCTCTCATTGTAAAACTCTGTTACCATCCATCACAACATGTAGTTTGCCATCAGCTAGCCATGATCATTAGCTCTTCTTTTTGTCTATTGTTAAATTACTAAATAGTGTGCCCAGGACTGGATGACATTTTTTCTTAAATAATATGACAAAAACTAGAAAATAGATACTTTCTTATCTCTGGTATACATTTACTTACCCTTCTTTGCAGAGAGAAGTCCTGTATAGGTTTAGGCATAGATTATCTTGTACAAGCCAGTAAAGAAAACCATAGGTGAGATCCAAAGTTACACCAACCACCTAAGAGAAAACAGTCCAAATAGCAATTTGAATACAACTTCACTTTTGAGGTAAGAGCCCTTAGGCATAACAGTTGTCTAGACAACATCATGAGTAGCTCTTTATTGGCAGAAATAGCATTTCTACCATGAATGCTAATTCTAACACTAAAAGAGATAGCACCAGAAAATAATCAGGTCCTTGGTGGACACCTATTTATAGCAGCTGATGATTTTCTAGATAATATTTTTTTAACACCTGTCACAGTGTTCATCCCTGGAGTATCTGAGTACCTCAGATATGATGGCAATAGCATATCAAGAGCTTAGTGGAACTCCCTATCAAAATCTCCAGAATACCTCTGGTATTTTAACATTCTTTGTCTAAAACAGGTGGGTGATATCCAGTCTAAAAGTCAGAATGACCTTTTGAAAAAAGTGTTTCAGGACTTTTGTCTTTGTTTTCCAGCTTTGATTTCATACATAAACAGTTAAAATGTTGCATTACTTATGGAAAACAGATGCAAAATTTTAATTCATTTATTTGATTAAGCAGGAAATTTGAATATTTAAATTTTTGTAAATAATTTATTATTAAATAAAGGGGGGAAGGAAATTAAACAATCTTCCTGTTCATTACTTCAATGTTTCATCTTCCTTTAAGGGAGGTGAAAGATTTGTTGTTTCTTTTTAATAGGATCTCATATTCAAAATAGAGTTTTCTTGTTTCTGCAGTAAACAACAGATTCAATACCATATGCAACAGTACTAAAAATCAGACATTTAATAATCTGTTCTCTGAATAAAAAAGAATTTGCTTCCAGAAGTTAGTCTGCTAAATGTTATCAAGTTTAATCTATTTTATATCATTAGCACAGCTTACAAGTTGTTTGGGGCCTCTCTGAACATGTTTTCCAGCAGCTCTCAAACTTCTTATGAAAACATTAGTTGCAACTATTCTTTTATAAGCTTAAATTTCCATTATGTATGTAAGTGGAACAGCCTTTTTTTTTTTTTCCTAACTCTTCATTAATAAACTGCAGAGGATGATGACAGGAAGGCAAATGTTATATCACTTAGTTGTCTGTTGCTCCTTATGTAATCACATTCTTGACATATTTCTGTTGACATTGTATGTCAGAAAATCAAGGTTTGAATGATTGCTCTTGTAGGTTGTCCTGTTAAAAATATCTCACAGCGTGTATCTGCCCAAGTGTATATTTAGTCAGTCGTGCTATATTTTATCCCATTTACCTATTCTCCCTCCCATGCTCAACACCAAAAGACATTTTCCTAAATTTATGTTGCTTTTTTTGAATTTTTGGGTCCTTCTTCCTTGCCTAATTTTTTTTTCTGCAGCTATTACATTTTCCTATAGATGTGTCCATCTTCTTTATACTGATCCCCGTATCACCATTTTAAAAAGGCAAATAAATATTTGTACTATTCATTTTCAGGAGTTAGGCAGTAGTTTAACACCTCCCTTCTGTTATACTTCAAAAGCAGGCAAACATTTCCCAGTTCATGAGAGGTACTAGTCTCTGGGTACAACATGTATTTGTGATGGTGTAGTGTAACTGAACATCATGAGATGCAGGATAAACTTAGCTATTTGAAATACTCTTTGGCTAGAAATACTGAAACCACACATAAAGGGTCCTGGCTCCACTTCCATATAATGCATTTTGCTGCTCCCCTATAAATTACTTTTGTTCTAGTCATATTGTACAGTGTAAACAACTGACTAAGTGCTTCGGAAATTCTATGCCAGAACCTAAGATGGAATAAATCAGAGTAGCTCTGCTATAATCAATCAAGCTCTGCCAATACACACCAGCTGAGCTAAACAACTGATGAGAAAATAAAATAATTGCCATAAAAGGATCTAATTCCTGCCAAAGAAATTGGACTTTCAAAGCCCTGCCTTTATATTTGTTTAGGAAACCTGCCATTTTCACAGTAGTCTCTTCTATTCCTATTCCTACTATTCAGATTTCAAGCTCAAAGGAGGTGCAGCTACAAACTGCTGAAGATCCAGCTGAACAGCAATTCTTTATTAGAAAAACAGATGATGAGTACCAGTAAGAACCACTTATGTGGAGAATATGCTTTAACTGCTGGATAACAGCAATTAACTATTACATCTGTGTTTTAATACTGAGGTAAGACATGCTCTTTTCAAGTAGAGGACTTCATTGTGCAAGGAAGATAAATATTAGTACCTCTGCAAACCTTTATTTTCTTCTTGATATTGAGACAATAACAACCAACTCAACAATTTCACCATTAAAGAATGTTGTGCTGTCCTTTTTTTCGGATAGTTTTATTCTGAGTTTTATTTTGATAAGGAAACACCTGTCAGCTACAACTGGTCACTTCTCAATCTAGACATTTTTACTTGGCTTTTTGCCTGTGTGCATCACAGCAGGAGGCTGAGTTCAGGAAGTCAGTGCATAGATTAGGGCAGCAGAGAAGCAGGAGAGGAGATGTTTGTTTGTAGGAGGTGTGAAAAAGTGAATGGTTGAAGGCTGGTATCACTGACATAAAGGTGCAGAAAAGAGAAATGACAGGACCAGACAAGCAGTCTTACTGCTGCCAAGGTTCTTGAAAGCAAGAACAAGAAATTTGAGGTTAGCATGAGGCGATCTAGAGAAGCAAGTAGTGAATCAAAAGAGAAGGGCAAGGAAGCTGAGATTTGGCACTTAGAATAAACTGAAACTTGTCGGTCCTCTGCCACAGATCATCCAGAAGATATTGCTAAGTCCAAGTGTGCCGCTGACCTTGGATAGCATATATCTTTCCATGGAAACAGTCCACACCAGCCAGCTTCCACAGAGAGGTAAGGTGGCTAGTACTGGAAGATTGGTCCTTTGCAGCACAGACTTTTCTCTCACGTGCAAAAGTTTTACAGCTCTTCTGCATGCAGGATTACAAGTATAGTAGGTGGCACACCAGAACCTGCCTTCCTTCTTCCCAAGCCCTCATGAAAGTAAAAGACCTGTGAGATAAGTAAAAGACCTGGCCTTTTGGAATATTAATTCTTGAACTAAACTAGACCTGGCTTTTTTTTATAATCAGAGAAACACCAAATTATTTTCTTTCAGGAAAGGAAAGTGAAATGTTCAGAGGAGTGATACAAAGTTAACTAAGAGAGATAGATCTCTAAAGTGGGAAAGGCTCTTTAATGGACAACCTGGCTTCAGGTAAAATGAGAATGCAATTTGTATGATAGATGGAATAAAAATAAAGGGTTCTTTAGCAAGGGCTGTGTTTTAAAGTAAGCTATTACAGTAGGCAATAACTTGCCTATGCTGACCTGTTCTGTAGCAGTCAAACTGTGCCTCACTCCAGCACTCAGGGCAGATGGTGCAACCCTGCACAGGCTCTGCTTTGAGCTGTGGAGCATTCAGCTCCTCTCAGAGAGAGACCCCATGGACTAAAAGCAGTCAGTGGATGGCATGGTCCCTCAGCCTGACCTGCTCAGCACACAGCCTGGAAAAAGTCCAAAGGGAGGGAGGGAGTGAAGGGAGGCAGGCAGGCAGGAGGAAGGAGGGAAGGCAGGCATATGCTAAGACCTTGACTGATCTTTCCATGGGGAGAATACTCAGTCTCAGAGTTCTTCCATTGGGTAGGCAACACCAAATTCCACCTACTAAGAATGAGGTAAAATTTCACATGGTGGCAGAGGCAGGATGGATTTGGAGAAGACCACAATGATGTACGAGGAGCCAGCAGTGAACCAAGTTTTAAGAGACTTGATAGGACATCAGAGGGGGGTGAATGTAGAAGAAAGGCAGGGAGAGGTCAGCAGAGATATGGAGGTTGTCGGAGCACAGCAAAATGTCTCCAGGAAGGAAAAGGGAGCTAATGAGCTTCCACATACTACAGGATCTTTGGTGAGCTATGATGGAAATAGCATCTCTATTTTCCCTCTCCTTTCTATTTTTGCATGGGATCCATTCTCCACCCTAATATCTCCCATCCATTTTCCCCCCCTGTGCTGTCCAATGTCTTTATTCACACTTGGAGAAGCCCCCTTCTCTCTGAGGAGCTGCTCTGCTCCCACCAGGCTCTTCACAGCCTTCTGGAACTCCTCCTGAGCCTGGGGCAAAGCAAATGCAGCCAAGCTGGGACCAGGCCTGTGTCTGACTTGGGCACGGGATAAAGAGAGGATGGGGAAGGGGTGGGAAGGGGTAGGTTGGGAAAGGAGAGCCTTGGCAATCCTCAGGGTGTTGAACTTGCTGCTCCTGCATGAGGGACACAATCAGGCAAGATGGAGAATGTCAGAACAGAGGACACAGTCTCAAGCTGTGCCAAGGGAGATAAAGGTTGGATATTCGGAAGAAGTTTTTCACAGAAAAAATAATAAAGTATTGGAATGCTTTGCCTGGGAAAGTGGTGCAGTCACCATCCCTGGATGTATTTAGGAAAGACTGGATGTGGCACTTGATGATCTTGGAGGTCTCTTCTAACTTAGTTATTCTGTGATTCTGGGTCAGTGGCAGATGTGGCACCCTTACCAACAGTGTGGCAGCAGCAGCCATCCGGGCCAGGCTGCAGCAAGGGCAGATGCCATTCCCCCTCTCTCATCACCACAGGTAAGCGTTGTTTCTCTAACAGCACCTCTGCAACCTGAAATGCTACCCTGGTATCCCTGCCAAGTGCTAAGCCTCAAAACTGGCCCTGTCAGGTCCTGCAAGCTGGGGAGCATCACAAAAGAGGCAGGATGCTATGAAGCTCTGGTTCCATACTTTGATGTGAAACTTGGAAGTGACCATTAGACTTAAATCATTTGGAAAAAAAGAAAAACCTTTCACATGTGGGAAGGAGCAGCATTACAACCACAATTATGACAGGTATGAACACTGCCTATATTCAAGAAATCTAAATACTAAAACACACACCACCCCTCTACCCCATCTCTCACAAAAAGAAAGAAAAGTAAAAAATCAGTCACCTGTTTACCAGAAAACTGTAGCTGCTCTTGTAACACGAGATACTCTTCTCCATTCAATCTTGCGCTCTCCACTGAATACATTGTGGCCCAGTACAAATAGCCATTTACTGAATCCACAACTAGATCCTTCACTGGGAACACAGCATGAGCTACAACATCTATACGGCCTCCCCACAGTGATTTTCTGTAGATCTAGGGACAAAAGAATTGACTTTAGCATCACATCTAAATCATCAGCTATGATCAGCTGAGTGTACATTAGTGACTTTTCCACAGCTGGTTATAAAAAGACTGTGCAAGCCTTCAGCTTTCAAAGCCTTGACCTTTTATGTTCAAAGTAAAAGGATGAAGAATAATGCAAAATTATTAGTTCATTTTTGCCAGCAAGCAACAAAAGAAAAAAGCTGAAATAGCTTTTCCCCTTCACTTTCCCAGTTTTGGCAGCCTTCTGTCTGACAGAATTTCTCACCCACTTTATACTCACTATTCACAAGTGTAAATGAGGGTGCAAGGCAGTGTGAAATCTGGCCTCCTAGCTCCAGTTTTTAAAACAGCTTCTGACATTGCACTTAGAAGAAATGAAAGGCATAATTTGACAGCACTGCATAAATTAGCACTACAATTTTGAAGTCAGATACCTTTTAAATAATTCACATGTCAGTGTTCCTGATATGAGAGTGTACAAAGTGCAATTGTAATTATTTCTTAGCTGCAGTGATCTGCAAAATGTCACAGAGCAGAGGTCAATCTTGAAAATCTCTGTGTAAACAAATAGTGCCAAATTTGAATAAAATAAAGTCCATCTACTTCTTGGCTGAGATCAACAGGGCAGCCTCCATTTTCACTATCCTCATTTATTTTTACAATGTTGAATCCAACAAAACTGTTGATAGCATGTTTGACTTGCCTGTTTTGCAGCTGGTGGATTCAGTATCCTGTATTAGTGAATGTTAGTGAATATTTTACCCCAAACCTTTGTATAACTGTGAAAAACCACTTGAGGAAAGAAAGGCCTCCTTGTTCTACACTATATAATAGCAAAGGTCCAAATGTATCTCAGGTTGCAAGAAGTAGGGATCATTTTCCCAAATACTGCCTTACAGTCTTTATTGTTGACTTAAAGGATTTTTTCTTTTAAGAAATGCAGCTATACCTACCGTATTTGCTTTGCCAGCCCAATATAAGCACTGACCCAACCAATCAAAGGCCAACATCCTTGCATTTCTGACGTCAGATACATAAGTAATCTCAGTGGTACCCTTTCTTTTGTTCAATGTCCAGGTCTGAACTTCACCCATGGAATTAATCCAATAAAGAGTGTTATTATACCAATCGAGGTCTTGAAGAAAAAGGGAAGATGTTAAGCGTTGCACAAACATGTAAATTTAAAAATAAACCATTATTTTAAAGAATAAAAAGCAGTCAGGCACTTCAGCTTTACAAAAATCAATACAAATGCACAGTTAGGCTCAGCTAATGCTCCTTTATAGGAAACAATGTACATGTATTATACATATATAGCCCCATTACTATAAATGTATGACATACATTGGGAAGCTGGAGACTGAACGATTTAGTTCAGAGGGTTGATTTTAGCTCTGCTGTAACTATGGTGCTATGGTGATGTCAGAAGTGTTTCACTAAGGATTAATTTAACTCATAAAATAGAAGAAAGGGAATGAACCCAAAGGGTAGGCTCAGTGAAGTTGCTGTACTGCACTGCAGGATATTCAAGTCTAGAGAACTCTTGTCTTTCAGTGCTGTTGGTGAAATTTATGGAGAGCTAACAAACGCCAAAAAGCATGTAGCAGCAGCATACAATTTGTTTAGTAGGTACCTGAAACATTTCTTATGTGAGGATAGAGGAGTTCTCCTGGCCTGTAGCTATCCAATCTCTTCTTCCAGAGACCTTCAGGCCCCACAGCCAACATATACGGTTCTTCTTCCACTGCAAAGGAAGAAAACTGCAGTTCTGCACACCAACAAGCAATTTATGTATAATATTTGTATTTCAATAGCAGCAGTTCCTGTTTCTGGAAAGTTACAAAAGCACCTTTAAAACTGCCCCTGTCCTAAGGAATAAACGACAAAGAAGAAATGCATGAAAATATAATAATTTGAGAAACTCAGAGATTCATGGCAGGGCCAGATCCAGAACAATAAGGCAATTTGGAATCCTATTAGATGCTGAAAAAACACTGTGGGTTTGGACCTATCCTTACCAAAGTCAGGTGAAAGTCACCCCTAAGCCAGTCCACTGGCTTAAACTGGAAGCTATTTTCCCCCGAGACATAGGTTAATTTGGGTGAAATAGGTTTCAAAAAACATTCCAAAGACATGGAAATCTCAGACATTTTGCACACATCCATTTCCCCGGATTATCTATGCTCAAACCAAGGATTTTCAGCATTTGGTGACCTGCACTTTTCCACAAATTGTCATTAACCCTCAGGGCACTGCACAAACCACTTAATCATAGAAAGTTCTTTACAGAGCAATGGAAAGGGATAACACCTTTTTTACCATATCAAATAATGGTTTTGATAGAGTATTTGCATTAGAAAAATTCAGATAATACCAATATTAAAATATTTAACATCATTACTCTAGTTGGAGAATTTTACTACTTTGACTAAAAGCAAATTTACTTATCCTGTATTCTTTAATATTTCTAAGAAAAACCTTTTTGTGCCCCTTATTTTGCAGTCTTTGCTCGAAGTGTGTGCCTCACTAGGTGGAAAGATTTATACACACTTTGTTCTTCATTTTTCCTGTGTGACAAAGCAATTCTCACCTGCTTCTAAAGTTGTACCTCTGAATAATTCCGACCATGGCCCTGCACCGGCAGGAGACACAGCTCTGACTGACACCTCATATGCTGTGAAGCTGGCCAGCCCCTTCACTGCAAGCCTTGTGTTACTAATATTTGAGACAGCCCACTCCTCCTCAGATGGGAACTGAGGTGACACTTTCACATCATAGGTCCAGTTCTGCCAAGCAGATAAACCTGTGTGAGGGAAATAATCATGTTATTACAGAGTAAATGGTTGTAACACAGAGTAAATGGTGATACACATCCTTTGAGAAAGAAGTCTATTGGAGACTCCTTTCAAAAATGTCAGTATCAGTGAAATTAGGAAAGGGATACATTAAAAATTTGCACCCTTCCCCTCTGGCCCCATGCTTCAATTCCCCATGAAGAATAAAATTAGAGCAAAAATTTTCCCTGGCCAGGTAATTTTCTGCTATTCAAAGACACATGCACAGAGGGTAGAAACCATAGCACAGTCACTGATCAAAAGTCATTACTTCTCTGCCACGCATTTTCTGTGTGATATCACTACCCAGTACTACTCCTACTCCATAATATACTTAAGATCAAGCTTTGCTTAAAATCCTTGCAGGGGACATATGAGTTGTCAACCCAAACTTCTGTTAATTTAGACAGAAAATTTAGCTATTTTACTGCCAAATTATGGGCTAAATTTTTCAAACAGAGATAATTCCATAATTTCCATCAGGATCTGCTACTGAAGTCACTAAAGCCCAAATCAAGAAAAGGGAAGCCAGAAAGTTACTTCTCTGGAAAGAAAATAAGTGGACTTTCAGGGAGAATCAACTGAACTTACTGGTTCCAATGGTGTGTTCAGGTGGTCTCCAGCTGATCACGGCTCTGTCCACTCCAAACAGAGCCATGACAAGATGAGGAGCAGTTGGTAAAGGAAAAGGCTGAGTAGATGGCCCATAGAAAACCAAGTTGCCAATGCCAAAGTACTCTGGGTACGCCAAATTGCAGTCCACAATGTACTCATTGAAGCTAGAACTTCCCGCTGGAGAGACCTCTTCGTGGAAAACTGCCGAGCCATCTGTGACTGTAAACGTGTTATCCTCATAAACGAAGCTCTCCATATCATTAAGTGGCACTTGTGATCGCAGTGTGTGAAACTCTGAACCATCAAGAAAACCTGACACAAAGGCCTGTTCTGTTTTGTTGAAGAAAATGAGTCTCTTAGATTGGAAGTTGATTGTGAAGGTTCTCAGAGCATTGGATCTCACCACTGGTGAAGCTGCAGAGGTAGTGCCAGGAAAGAGTGGAAGGTTTGCTCTGTATATGCCATCCTCCAGGAGACAGAAAATATAACTGGCCATAGAGCAAAATAAACTCAAATAACTACAGTGCAAGAAGTCTGTAGATGAGCCACAAATATCTTAGCTGCTGAGACATGTGTCTGTCTTTATGCACAATAGAAAAATGCTTTTGGCACTATTAGTACATATACGCTGGGGAAGTAGACACATCAGTTTTTACTTTCTGGGAATTTGCTTAGCATATTATTGGAGAATATTCTGCTATAATACCTTAAATGTTAAGCATGAACATTTAAAATTCATAGAGCTTCATATTCATAAAGCATTAAATTTCCAAAACTGAAATTTCTGCATTGGAAAAATTTTATCTCTTCTGCTAACGTCCTAAGCACAAAAATGCAGGAAACAATACTGCACTGCACCTCTCTTGTTCCAATTGTTTTGTAGTTTGTTATTTGTTGCCAATTGCACTTTTGTTTTGTTAACCTAAGTGCTTGAAACAGGAACCTAGATGACGAATGAAGTGGAGAAAATTAGAGAGGAGCTTTATAGCACCTTTGGCACCAAGTGCTCAAAGGAGTTCACTTACCCATTATAGGGGTCAGCTATAACCTTCCTAGGGGAATTCACGTAAAGAGGAGTGATGTCTTCAGCTACCGTGCAGTTCTCTAAATGGCAGACATGTATCTGGGGAATGAGATGAAAAACAGGTGATGCATTCATAGGGTGTTTGCTAATGAGCAGACAGGCTGACCCGAAATTCCTTCAGGGGATTGAGAGAGTGAAACACCTCTCTCACAGTCCTAGGTCCTTCTGGGCTCCTGAGTGTTCAGTCAGACAAGTATAACCCCTGTACGCAAAGCCATGACAGCTTACCCTGAAGCTGTCAGTCATACCTCTAAGCTGGAGGGAAAATTGTGTACCCAACTGCCTATACTCAGTTTGGAGGCAAACTGTACTTTGAAAATGGTCTGGCAGGGAAGGGAAGTGCTTCTGATACTGGAAGCAATACCTTGGAATTCAGAAATCTCTGCCATCAGTCTGTTCATCTACAGCTCATTTGTATCTTTTCATCACTACTGTTTTTCCTGCTCCCTGTTCCCTATGCATTAAGAGAAAAATCAGACAGGGCAAGAGGATTAAAAAAAATAAATAAATCCCCCGCTAACCATTATGGGCAAATTTCTAGTCCTTTGTACATTAGAGGATTATGTGAGTACATGCAAAGTCTGACCATTAGTGTCAGACTAATGTAATTAGTAGACTGATGTTTTATGAGTAGGAAATCCTACTTGGGGTTTGCCAGGGTTGTCATCTCCATTTTTACTTCAACCTGAAGCAGCTGTAATCTAAGCTCTTGCCATTGTATGAAACATTTAACATATTTTGTCAATTACGACAGACAGTAAAATCACTATCTAGTTATCTGACCACCTCCTGAGGCAGAGTAGGAAATGAACAGAGTAGATGGGTAACCAAGAGAAACAGTGTGCCTATACTGGGCATGAGGGGGGTGTGAAGTCAGTCTCAAAAACAAATTAAAACCAAAACAGTTACGTCCTGTAGAGAAAAATAAGGCAAGGAGCCAGAGTTCCATGTAGGGTGCTTACTTTAAATATGACCTGATAGTCAAGCCCTTCTTCCCTTTAAAATACTAAATATACGAATATTAATGTTATATTAAAATATATTTTTGTAATTATATTTTGCACATACATATCTACATAAATCATATTTTCTCATATAAAATTAATCACGTAATGGTTCAAATTAAGCAATTAATTAAGCACTGGAGCATTACCTTTTCATTCATAACAAAGTATATCCTCTGGTAAAGCCAGTCTACTGAGATGGACACAATATTCCCCCAGCCAGCATAAAAGAGCAATAGGTCAGATGCATCAGACATATTTGCAGCTCCTTTCACCCAGATAGAATTCCCTTCCGAAAAATAGACGACTTTCTGATAAATATTCACAGAAATTCCTAAAAATAGAAAGATATGTGCACACAGATAATGTAAGAAAGTTTTCAGTTAATTTTTCTACTTGCCTTTAAAATATTAATTTTTCAGTCTGCAACCCATCATCATCATCAGAGAAAAGTTAACTGTTTTTTCTCCTCATTTCTAGTATTCTTTCAGATAATAAGGAAACATTCCCATTTGCTATGTAAGTGACATTATTATAGAGAATTGCCCTTCAGAAAGATAATCAGACAAAGAGAGGATGTAATATGCAAACCAACACTGATTGCCCCTCTACAGGTCAAACAGATGCAACTGGCATCTCCTCACAAAGCACCATTCACTCTAGAGTTCAAGCTTGAGATTATCTGCGCCACCCTGCACTATCAAAGGCTATTTATTTAGTCAGGGGCAACATTCTTTCTCTGGAGCCTCTGTGGCTCTGTGAAATTTGGTAGATAAACTCAGATTTCCACACTGTCACCAAGGACTAGAGTAGATAAGAAACATTGGAGTGGTGAGTAATTTGAGATAACATGGTTATCTGGTGACTTCGGCTACTAAGTGCCTGCTTAGTAAGCTAACACACTAGCACTATCTTTTAACACTTGACATTATTTTATTCAGAAGTTTGAACCACTTCATTTCCCCACATTTAGGTTGAGAAAAAGTAGATATTAATCCCAGGGAAATACAGATTCATTTTACCTCAATTTAGATACCTACAATGTAAAAAATTAAGCAGCTGCCTAGATACAGTGAAGAAACAGTTGCTCTGGGGAGAACAATTTATCTCTTCCTAATGCTTGTCACTTCAAATACATCAAATCACGTCCTGAAAGTTCCTATTTCTCTTGACTGACTAGATACTAGAGAGACTAGATATTAGGGAGACTAGATACTGTCTCAAGCTATATGAGGTGCATTCTGTCCTTGGTGTAAAGAGGTCTTAGTCGCACTTGACAGAAAAGGAGAGAGTCCAATCTGATTTTACCTGTGATGTTGTAGTGTATATTTCCATTTGGTAGGCACTGAGCAGCTTCGAGGAAATATTCTGTGTTTCTCTTCCTTAAAGATTCTTTTCTGGATAGGAAGAGCCATGCCGCTTTTTTCTTGACTAGGAAACAGAGAAATTCAGAATTTAGATGAGTGCAGTGGGTTGTTAACTCAGATACATCATTAATAGATATGCGTGTGCATGTGTACCCAAATGTATGTATCTATGTCTGTACTGTATATTCTTATGTTCACAGTGACAGACCAAATCTTAAACTCTTTGAGTGTTGAAAGTATACGGAGTCATTCACCCTTACACTTGATTCTGGCTCCTCACACAGGGTGAGACCACGCCATGTGCATTTCACACCATCATTTCCTGCAACAAGAGTCAGCTCCCTAGTGAGGGAAAGTAAGCTGGAGCAAATGAAGCCCTACTGAGTCAAGGAAATGTAGGCACTAAGACATCCATGTGACTTCAAGATCCAGCAGAAATAGGGTATTTAACCCCTCTGGAGCTCTTTGAAAAACCCAGTCAAACTAGATTATCCCACAGAGCTGGAGAAAAGCAAGGCAAGTATGTTTATTTCATGGTTTTTGTTGTAATGATTAGTGATTTGTTCAAAAAACAAGTACCTATCACAGATAAAGATGATAATGGGACAGTATCATCTGCTTCAAAGGTGATAAACTTACTAACTTTTTTTTCTAATAAAGTCACAGAATTTTAAGTGAGCAAGGATAGTTTTGGTCACATAAACTGACTTTATGCTTATAAAGGCCCAAGTAATTTACATCAAAACCTCTTCAGTAAATCCATACCTTCTCTCTGGGCAATGCATAGCTCTGGGAAAGATAGCTTGTCTCACTTCTGAATCTCAGATCCTTGGAAATCTAGCACACACCTTGCTAAATCGATTGTTACCTTCATTTAAATGATGGAGTATTATTTTGAATATGATTTTGGCTAATTTCCATCAGCAAATAATCCTTCACCTTTTTTTCTCCTCTCTATTTTAAGGAGCTGTCTGCAATCAGATATCATTTCCTCGTGGATATCACAAAACTGTGATCAAATGCTGTCTTAATTTATTCCCAGATAATCTGCATAGATTGAGTGGCATGTATTTCTCACATGATGCACTGTGAGTAATTTCAATAATGATGACTTCAGAGCAGAGTACAAGAGGCCAATATTGCCTCTTCATCTCTTTTCAAGTAACATTTCTTGCAATCTGCAGCAGTAATCAGATTCTTGCCTCAAGTCTTCTCGGGGCTCAGACCTACACAGCTCAGTGCCTGACGCAGTGACACCATTTCTGGATGTGATACATGAGGAAAGGCTGCTCCTCTTCACTTTAGCACAGAGAGAAAGCACACGCCTGTGCAATTCAGGGGGAAACATTTATGAAATTTTATTAATTTATTTATTGAAATTTATTTATTGAAATTTTATGTGGTGACTAGTAAGGGTGAGTGGGGTGGTTCCACAACCCCATAAGGTGGGTGATAGGGTTTGTTTGTTTGTTTGTTTATTTTCTACCTTAAATGAATTGCTTGGCAATTGGATTGACATAGTGAACACAGTCCAGACTTTTCAAAAATGACACAAATATTTATGACTCAGGGTCAGCCAACCCTGGAGCAGACCTCTGTGGAGTTATCCAGTAAGGAAATATCAGTGTGTCAGAGCTAATACACACACACACACAAAAGTAATGTTTTAAAAAGCACTAGAGAAGCAAGTTCAGTTTCTCTAACCAATAGCAGAAAACTGGCAATTCAGAGACAGTCTTGAAGTGTTTTCATAAAATTGAAGCATTTCCAGGTGTTTAACAACTGAATCTTTTCATGAGAAGGGAAGTCTTGTATTTTCTTTCCTAAAAGAACATTTTGATGACATCGATTTCACTCTTATTAGTGTTCTATCTCAATGTGCATCTTTCTCTACCAATTAATTAATAATTCTGCAATTCTTTGAGTAATAGCTATAGTGCATCATTACCTTCAATATTAATTAGTTGATATAGTAAAATAAATATCTCTACGAAACAGCAAAAAAAAATTGGTCTGATTTGACGTATTTGGCTTGAGATAATTGAGAACTTTTGACAAAACAGTAAAAAATACATTAAATATTTCATATTAGAAGAAATACATTCATTTGTCAGCTGTTAAAATCTCATCCAGAAAACAGAATAATGTTTTTTCAGTTGCCACCTCAGACCACTGTGGTGTTTTTTATCCATAATACAATTCAAATCTGTTTGGGCCTACTAGCTCCACAGGCTGTTCCCATGCTGTGCTGCCTTATCATGTCCACAGCAAAAGAACAGGATCCTCTCTGATGTGCTGCTGACTCCTCAGTGTACAACTCCTTGACATGTTCACAGTCTAAATATTTGTGTCTTCTGCCAGGAACATGGGTTTGCCCCCAGGAACAGACATAATAAGGACCAATAAGTCCAATAAGGACTCTGCTACTCTTGTACCTCTGGAGGGTGGGGTTGTGATGTTGGCTTCAGCAGAGGGTCCAGCACCAACCTCATTAACTGCCACGATACTGAACCTGTGGTAACACCAAAGAGACAGGTTTTTGGCCGGCAGGTTTCTTCAGAAAGATTGCCTGAGAAACATTTTATCAAGTAGGGAAGCTGCTACAGAAGTGCTTGACTTCCAGAAAATGCCCGTTTAAATGTAACCCTCTGGGAAAATATAGAACAAAAACAAAGCCAACCAAAATATTAATTGCCCAAAGGCAGAACAACAACAGAATCTTCTAAATTTCAATTCAAAATAAGTTTCAGATTCAGAAGAACGAGACAACTTCATTTCAAAGGAAGATCTGTATTTACCAGTACAAGCAGAATGCAGACCTTTGCATTTAATAAAAACCAAGGAATTTTTCCAGAAGCTTAAAGGACTAGAGAAGACTGCTCTATCTTTCTCCTGCTATAAACATGCCACACAAGCCTAAAAAAAATAAAAACAGCAACTAAGAAAATGCAGCCTCACAGCCCTATATCAAGTTGCTTTTCCTTCCTCACCATCTGACTTCTGCAAAAGCAGCCAGGTTACCTGGGATAACTCTGTTACCTCAAGGAAGGTGCCCTTGCTTTTGGCAAGAATTTAAGTAAATAGCATAATTGTGCAGAAGTGGTATTAAGGTATACTTGGTGCTATTTGGGCAAGAAGTGTGACCTCATAGCTGGCCACGTTAGCTGTCTTTTCTTTTGGTACCTGTAAGTGGTGTTTGGGAAGGTGGAGTAGAACTGAAAGCTGTGCCCTCTTGAGGCTCTCAACAATTCATGGTTCTCACTGGTCAGGTGCAAGTTATATCCAATAATCAATCCATTTGGAAAAAGTGGTGGAGACCAACTAACTTCAACAGTGTTTGGACTTGAACTCTGAATGTCTTTAATGACAGGAGCTGTTGCAGGAACTGCAAGACAGAAATATCTGACTCTAGTACTTGATTAAGACATTATTTATTTTTCATTTTTAAATATATTTTTAGGTTTCATACCTGTTAATTCATTTATACACCAATAAATATTATTAGGGACTGTTAACATTTCAACAACATTTCAGGGCTTTTTTTTTAATGTCCAGGAAAACAGGATTGTGTTTCAAGTATATGCGTAATTATGTACAAAAGTATCCCATGTGCCCTCATTATTCTGACCATGTACTTTTCCGTGCTTGCTTTTAAAACCAAAAGAAGAGAGAAGCCCTACATCTTCTAGGTCAAACAAAAAGAACCCACAGTTCTTTAGTTTGGTCTTGTGCAGACACCCAAGAGACAACATACATGCGGTTCTGAAGATTAGGCACCAATGTTTTCTGCCAAAGAAACAACAATGAAACCCAAATATTTCTGTTAAGGTCCTGAAAGATGGAATGAATAGCGCAATTCCTTACCTCCAAAAGCCTGTGTCCGGTAGCTGGGACTAGGTGGAGAATGGAGCTGCAGCTGAGATGTAATGATCCAAACTACTTGAAACACGTATTCTGTGAAGGCCTGAAGGTCTTTGACAGTATATGAAGTTTCAGATACTACCTAGATTAATGCACAAGCATAATTGGGCTTTTCCTTCCTCCAGCTGCAGCTACTATGTAGGATGAGGGCAAAAGAGGTCTCTACAACATACATATTTCAGGATAAAAAAGGGCAGCACCCTAAGTTGAATTAAGAGGAAATTCTCAAAGTTATTTTTAGCATAGACTTTGATTTTCCATCTCTTCAGAACATTTTCTCTTTTCTTCCTTCAGAACATTGCACCAAATCTCAACAATGAGCAGGTGGATCAAAGGATTGATGCAATATTATAGTAAATTTTAAGAAAAAGGTTTTTTAAAAAAAAAGCTAAAATAGTAGCATATTACAAGCAATTTATTTTAAACACATACCACAAGTTTCAGATACAAAGGATCCTAGTTACACTGAAATATTTATTGTCTGAAGTAATTGCTCCCTATTATTTAATCAATGATTCATTCAGAATAACTTCCTGCTTAGCAAATTATCTTTACCTTTGATTTGTGGCACCAACTTGTCATGCCCTGTAAATTGGTTCAATAGAGATGATGGTAAGATAACAAGTGTACAGCTGACGCAAAAGAACAAATTATGAGAATAACTCTACTGAGTCAGAACAAAGGTCTTTCTAGCCAAGTATTGTGCTTTGACAAGAAACCAAAAGAATTTCTCTAGGGAAAGGTACTGAAAAAATAAAAAGAAAATAAAGCCCACAACCATACTTCTCTTGAATATTCTCACTGGCATTTCACAAGAGCATGGCTCAACATGAAACAATGGGAATATCTGCATTTAGTAGAACTCGATTTTTTTCTTCTGCTAATTTTTCCAGTCACTTTTCAAACCTGATTTAGTAATTTTTGCAGTTTTAATATTCAGAAGTTTAAATTTAGCAATTTAACATCCACACATGCCAGGAAGCAGCTGAACATTTCAAATACTCATTCAGTGAGGAAATGAATTTTGCTAGTTTTGAACCTGCTACCTGCTACCTTCCTTCAAGGTCCTTAGTTCCTGTGTTGGAGGAAATGGGGAATAATCCACTGCTTCTCAGCTTCCCCATGCCACTCATGATTTTGAAAATCTCTTTCATGTACCTATCATATTACCCAATGGCTTTCTAAAAAGAACACAAAAAAAAAAAACAAAAACAAAAACTAAAAACAAAACAAAAAACAAAACAAGACAAACAAACAAACAAAAAAAAAAACCATAAAAAAAATCCTAAGAGCAGAGAAGAGCCAATTTCCTTGCAAAGTAAAAGGAGGTGTCCTCCCTTACCTCTGTGTACCTCCAGTCACCAGGAAGCTTGTTGAACTTCCACTGGATAACATACTTCACCCCAGAGATGTTAGCTGCCTTCCACCCTAATGTGATGCTGTGGTTTCCAACGACAGATGCAAACGGTGCACTAGGTTTGTTCAAGTAGTCTAAGGGGAAAATACAATACAACAGGAAGAAAAAATCTTTCATGGAAATCCCCACATCTCAGAGGTGAAAAGCTTTTACCTCACACACCTAAAAGCTGTGAAGCCCATAAAAATGCATAAAAGAATATTTTGAAAATGTTGAGTAACTTGCATGGCGTTTTAAAGACAGTTTGATATGTCAGACAGAAATGGGCCGGGTTCAATGTGAGTTGTGACTACAACCCCATACTTGTGCAAGTCCATTTTTAGTTACAGCTACTTAGTAAAATTTTTATGAATAGAAACATAGAGAAGGCATGAGAGACTTCTGAAAAGATTTTCAAGGGGACTGCTTCAATAGCACTGTATTGGCCCAAGGCATCAGCTTAAACAGTTGAGACTGGATTCAAAAGTCTCATGTCCATGAAAGGGAGGGAAAGATATTTTACTCCCAGATAAACTTCAGTATATTTGTTAAAAGAAAAAAGAAGAGTGGTAGTTTTCTGATTAATGAAAATCCTCAAGACATTCCTATTTTTTAAATAAATCCAGATCATAGAACAAGACTATGAATTTATCAGACTGTCAATTGGACACAGGACTCTATTCAGACTTACTTAGTGCTTCAACTCCATATGCATCCTCTGCACAGCTACAGCCAAACTTACAGGAAACTGTCTGTGTAGGGCACAGAACTCACTGGTTAGCTTTATGTAAAGGCAAACTTCCTTCCAGAATCACGCAGACACATTTTAAATGCATACAAATTCTGTGGACATTTTGCATATACACAAACCCTGTGGAAATAATTATATTAAATCTAAAAAGTAGGACTACCATGAACTCACTCCAAAGATTTTCTTGAGAGCCTTTTCATCAATTCACTGGGCCCTGAATTAAAGGTTTCCTCCTTACACACTGTCCCTTTGTGGAAAGCATGAATTATTTTACATAGTACATTATAGTTGGAAATAGACTTCAGTGATGACCATGCAGTCAGAAAGAAAAGGTTTTTAACTAGTCAGTAATACGTTCCACATGTTGCATTTCACATGCTGTTTCATGTATTCCCTATGAATGAGGCACATTCATACAGCAGCAAACTTTCAAGTGATAATCAACCTTTAGATCATTCAGATGCAATTCATTATGGCAAGTGAGGAAAGTTTTTAATTGCTCTTCCTATGATTTGAGGAAATATGCTTCCAGCACCCTATGGAAACTGATAAGACATGTTATTTCAGACAACACGGTTGCAACTCAGACACATTTGAAAACTTGGTTAGCTGTATATTCCTATATACATAATGTCACATCTAGACCTTCAGTGCCAAGTGCAAGTACTTGTAATTTTTTTCCAGTATTTTCATATTCAGAGAAATAAAATACCTCCAGGTAAATTATCACCACTGCTAGCAGGTGAAAATTCAGATATTAGCAGATATAAGTTATCTGGTGTGCACTGGAGCTTTAGTTTACAACTAGTATTTCTTTGTTTTAAGGGGTAGTGTCCCCACATTACATGCTGATTCATAGTGCCTTCTGCCTCATTTAACACAGGTATTTCTGAACATTTGTCTTTCATTGTGCTATTCTTTCTTCTGATTTTTATCTGAACATGAATCATAAATCCAATTTTTGCTTGAGGTAAGAGGTTTGCTAAACCTCCTAACCTTAAATTTTGAGGGAAATTTGCCAGCTGCTCTACTTGAAAACAATAAGTCCTCGTATTTTCTCCATCCGTCAGCAACGTTCTTATAAAAGCCACAGTCTGATGTCTTTTCTTGTGACTATTCCCATGAAATTCAGTGGCAATCCCCTGTTCCTAAGTGGAAGGAGAAATACTACCAGATTTCAGTCCCAAGGTGTATTGAGACAACAGTACTGAGCTAATGCCAAAGAAAAAATCCCACTCTTAGTCCCACTCCTTTTCTCTGCAAGCTGAAATGACCTGATCCTCTGGATGTAGTGACACAATGCATGCCTGACATATGGGTTGTCAAGTCAGTCAGCTGATCCAGTTGAAAGATAATCCCAAAAAAACCTTTGCAGAGTCAGCACATTTAAGTGACACATTGCATGACCAGACAGGCAAAAAAAAACCCCAACACAAAAGCAACAAAACCCGCACACTCATTTTATGTTTCCACAAAAGTGACTTGATTACTTCTTGGACTGTTCCTACACTTCAAACCACCATTTAGTGCATTAGTAAATCTTTGTCATTATCACAACTTGATAGACTAAAAAGTATTACCAAAAAAAAAAAATCTTATAAATCAAATGGGTTTCTATTCTACTCGAGACTCTCTCCAACTCCCCCATCACCTCCTTGAAATGTTTTGCTTCCATCTGGGAGCAACCTTCATCTTGAGGTCTCAACAGTGCCAAACAAATCTTTCAATCATCTCATCCCCATCCTATCCTATCCTGCTCTCAGTGTTCATGCTGAAATGGCCCAGCTCTTTACTAACATTTTGTTGACCCATACTCATCACTGTGAACACCAGTCCATCCACAGCACTCCCCACTTGAGATCTCTTTCTAAAGGGCCACATGTTGCCCTTTACTTAATTGCATTTTATTTCATTTAGACTCTCTATCCAGTAATGAGCTCCCACTCTTTGTTTCTACTTCTCACTCAGCCTTAACAAGCATTCTCTCTGGATAATCTTCAATGGAAATAATGAAAAATTGGATGAACAACGCTCTTGTGAGGGTGTAGAACATGGGTTACATAGGTCTGTCCTATTTCATAATACTGAGATTAGTCTGCTTTCTTTACAGCAATGTTCTTTGTCACACAGCAGTTTTTGATGCAAACCTGTCCTTGGTCACCATGCTGAAAAGGTACGTAACTCATTCTTCAGCTTTAGGGAGTATAAAACAATAAGACCTGAGTTGGTAAGTTTGTGTATCTACATTGTATTTCTTAGCACTGTGTGGACAGAGCAATCACTGAAATAGTGATGTTTTTATATTGCTCTGATGGCTTTTAACTTACCTCACATGCTCTAGTGTATGTCTCGTTCTGCCAAGAAACAAATTCATAAAATGTGGGGTTAGCATACACGTAATCACAGAGTATTTCAAACAGATAACACCAATTTATTAGAATTTCTTACAGTGAAAGTACATTACAAAACGTTATCACTGGCAAACAATGAAAGAAGGAAAACCCACACTTGAAAAAACAGAAAGTCAACATTGGGTGATGCTAAGGTTGAATGAAATTCAGGTGTTCAAGAGATGCGGAAAAATGAGAAGTTTAGAAGCTATCATGGTAGTTGTCCCATATCAATGCTAGTTCTCATCCACTTGGTTTATTAAAAACAAGAAATAAACCTACTGAGGGCCATGTGCTTCATTTCCACCTGCATGCAACTCTGAAATAGCCCCAGTAGAGTAAAATCCTGAAAAGCACTAGTGCATTCTCACTGTCTAAAAATGTGTGTTGAGTTTAATGAACCATAAAATACATATATTCTGACAAACTCAATGGAAATTTTTGATATCAGAGGCAACTTGCTTAACAAGAATTATTAATTCCCAAAACAGAATTTATAAGGAACTGGGGAAAAATTATAGACATCTTTTCATAGAAATACTGCTCTGATTGTATTTTGAGAGTCTGCCATTGGATAAGAAACTTGACAGGTTGGAGACAAGTGCTGTAAAGCCAAAGCTCAGGTAATACTTACACATTTCAGTGGACAGTCAATTTGCACAGTTGCATTCCAAAACTGACATCCCTGTGTACACTGCAAAGATAAAGGGTGGCTTTAAAAATGACTTTGAAAGCAGAGTTCTAAAGGCAAGGGATACTCCAGCATTAGCAATATATTAAAGGTACATAGGGGTATCATAAGTACTCAGATCCTACTGTAAGAGAGTTACGTTGTATAGTGCCCTATATGTAAAAACAAATACAAAGCAAAATAAATTCAGTGTTGTTCTGGAAATGAGTTAACTCAGCCGTCTATGATGTGGCCAGCACTCCCACCTTCCCAGCTTTATTTTAGCACTCGCTCCCTGTGCAGGAGCAGCAGACATGCAGTGTGCAGCACAGCAAAGCACAGAGGAAAGCTGTTCAGCACAAGACTCCCACATGTGCTCACCAATAGGTATTGAGTTTTCAGAGAAGTAATAAATATTATGTCATTCAGTTTTCATGTTGGACCTCTCTTGTTTATGCTGTCCCATCTAATTCTTAGTGGTTGAGAAGGTTTTTCTTTTTAAAGGGAAGCTGGAACAACTTTAGAAGCAGAAGACTGATACTGAGTGTTTCGAAGCCTCATGAAAAATATAGTGAAGACTTGATAGCACTGAGCAAAGATACTCAGTAACTTAAGCAGGTGAGTCAACCTTGCTATGCATTGTCATGACGACAGAGAGTTTTATGGTCCCAGCATCATAAATGGCCCAGCCTCACTAGATACCAGGTGCTTACATATTCATTAAAATGTGTTTTTTATCTAATACATGAACATCAGTTTCCTAGAAATAATTTCCATTTATCTCCCTCCTACTGGAAGTCCTGTTATGATCCTGAAGGTTTATCAAGAGGGATCTCTGGTGGCTGTATTCACTGAAAGCTTCAATATTAAAGGTGACCTTTCCTTGAATTTTTTCTTTGGGCATGTGCTGTTGGTCTTGTTACATAACTTGCATAAACCCCACTGTAGTCCTCTTTACATGTTTCTCCACTGGTTCCAGCCATGTTTATCCTCCTGCATGCATATGTTTACATACTTAAACCTTTTTTTTGCCAGTTAGTCTTTAAGCTCAATTCAGCAACTTCAGGGGAGCTGAAAAATTTTATTCTCTGTTATTTATCACCACCAGTTTGAATTGCATTTGCAATCTGAACTAGGAAATCAGCCAAAGTCCACCAAGAGTTCTGCTATGGAAAGCTCACATTAAGCCCCCATGACAGACACAACCATTTGAAGTCCTAGAGAACTCTAAATGTTCAACAATTAAAAGTTTTCTTACACTGAATCACTAAGAAAACAAAATAAACTACTTAACTCTACAGAGGTAACTGAATAAGACACTCTTAATGATTTGCATGTTGGAGCAGCACTAAAGTTTTGAATCCTTGTCCATTGTCTCAAAAATGAGAGGTTATGAACTTTGTAGAGCACAAATGTGAACATGACTCACATCAGAAAGCATCACCCTTCACACATCTTCTTTAAATAAAAAATATAGCCATGTCTCTAATAATTTGAACCAAATCTACCCACTCAACTTATGACTTATGCTAGACAGGCAGCTGTGCACATTTTCATGAAGTCTTTGAAAATACGATCATTGTATCCATTGTATTCAAATAGCAGGAACATAAAATGTCAGTAATTAAATCATTACTCACCGCTCCAGTGATGTCGCTAACATTGCAAAGGTTAGTAATTCCAAGTTCTCCTTCCTATAGGAAAACACATAATTTTTAAAAGAATCAAAATATTTCCCCAGAATACTTTGATTAAAACACATTAAATCATTGGCTTTTTGTAAACCAAATTTTCTTTGGCTGATGTTTCCTCATCTGGAGAAATTTATTGTTGACCCACCAGTAGCTTCTCACTTGAGACTAATTTCAGAGATACCATCAAACAAAGACATTGGCAGAATTAGTTGGTGTTATATTATCTGAGGTAGGAATTCGGCTCTTACCTCCCCATTCTGATTCACTGAGCCAATAACAAATGCTTCACAATTACGTTGGGCTTAAATGACAAAGCCAAGTGGCTTTGACCTCTTGGGAGAGGAAAGACCTTCCTTCAAGCTAAATGCCTTTTGTCTGGCCACCTTTTGAAGGAGTTTTATGCAGCATATGGTGATCGCCACCACCCTTCCTCTCCTGCCAAAAGCGCTCTCCAGTGAATGTGCCTGTTTTTTCACATCATTCAAAGCGTGCAAAACCTATCACTGTCACTGAAGTGCAAATGATTTGAGGATGCATGCAACAACCTTAGAGAAGTTGAATAGCAGCTCTTAAATTTTTGACTTGAAACCAGGTAAGACCAGCTTTAATAAAACAATTCACAGGAAGAAATTTTCAGCACACCGGGTACACCGTGACAATAGTGAGAAACAAAGCTGTCACAAAAAAAAAAAAAAAATCGAACACAACAAATAGACCAGAGAAGAAAAATAAGATTTACAACTCTCATACTCGAAGATTACATTTTTCACACCCGAATCAATACATTCACTGAACATAAATGTGATTTTCCTGTCTTTCAAAGCTGAAAGGAAGAGCAATTTATTTCTTATTCTGGATTAATTTAAACTCAAATCAAAGGATCCCCATTAAAGTTATCATTGCATGATAGGCTTCCACCAGGGAAGCCAATTAACTCTTTCACTGGTGCAAGAGCTCCAAATAGTTTTAAAGGAACTGTCAGACAAGTGTATGAAATAAAATAGAGAAGGTGATAGTTCTCTGCAGCACGTTCCCACAATTAGCACCAACACACAAAATGTCCTTTTTACAAAACAAAGATACACAGTGCTCTAAAACCACACCAACATTTCTGGCAAATAGAAGCAAGGGAGCGACTCCTGAAGGCAGAATAATTGTCTAGATTTCAAAGGTTTTGCTTATCTTTGTCTTGTATTAGTAGAAGGAAAAATAATAAATTCTGTACACTATTCAAAGGAATATTAAGTGTCTATAAAACTAAGGATTTGATCAGTAATTTTAATACTTACATAAATATCCACAATTTAAACCAACTAATTTAAAAATTAAGCTGCAACTAAGTTTAGCATAGCTGTGTGTGTCAAGATTCCCAGAAAATTTCTCGTGACTTTACAGTTTTCCCTGATTATGTAAAGAAAATCCCTGGACTAGACTGAAATAAATAAGTAAAGTGAATAAACTGAAAGAATAAAAGTTTATCTTCCCCACTCTCCAGGGTCTTTAGCTTTTATAGTAATTGCATGCAGTCAGAGTAGAGGGATTTGCTCCTTACCAGACTCCACAAATTCAAATATTAACCATTAATTCTCAAACTCTGCTAGTTTTAGTAAAACACATTCTTTAGAGTAATTTTGGAAACACTGATATGCAATATGAAGTTCTTACAGTGCTAACAACAATCTGTATTTCAAAAAATTAGGTAAAGGTTTTGAAAACTTACCAGGTTACTTGTACATAAGTTTTGGCAGTTCCTTGGGAAAGTACAGTACGCTGCAGGAATCCATAGACAGCAAAAAGCAATGAGCCTTTTTAGTGGGAAAACCCACAGGTGAGTGTTCTTCATAACTTAAACGATTTCATCTGTTCATCTGACTCTTCCCTTGACCTGGCCATACAAACTCCTTTTAGTCTAGGTGACGGAGGTGCAACTGTGACATTTCTGCATGTCAGAGCATTAAAATATTTTTTGAATCCTTGTTTACACTCTGCTCCCTCAACAACTTCTCAGCTTCCTGGAGCACTTGTCTTGAACTTACGCAACCTCTATTTCATAGTTCCTTATTAAGCCACTGAGACAAAAGAGTTGACCAATGAAAGCCAGTGTATCTACTTACACAAATATCATTAACGTAAAAAGGAAACTAAGTGCAATGGTTTTAATCAGGTGCTCCGAGGCACATGGAAACAGGGAAATCGTGGGGGGGAAATGGCCTAATGTTAATTTTGACCAGATTAAGCTATTTCTAAATATTTGTACATGACTGCAACTAAGAAAATTTGGTGGTGGTGGTGATGATTAATAATTTTGTTAGAACACCATTGGTCATATCAGACATGGCAAAAATCTTAATTAATCTTTTTTTGAATATTTCCAAATGTTCCACTTCCACACCAAAATACCACACAGAACAGATCCATGTCTGCCTTCAGACACAATCTAGACACAAACTAACCAGAGCACATTTGATAGGGGTTCTCTAGATGAGGAGGCACAATTGTCCAAGTAAGTTTGCATCCATACCATGGAAGAAAAATGAAGCTGACAGATAAATCGTGTGTCTGATTTAAAGAGTGGTGAAGAGTCTTACATGAAGTTGAAGACTCACATTAAAGAGGTCTGTGGAAAGTCAAGCTTAAGATACATCCAGGTCCTGGTCTATGGCACATCTGAGCTGTACCAACAGAGATATCCACAGAGTAATTCTGCTGAAGAAGATCGATCCAGTTTACACATACACACACACGCATATATATGTATACGTATGCAAATGCTATGTCATTTTGTGCATGTGTATTACTCATTATAAATCAAATGTGCTACTTTATAAATAATATAGGATTTTGATGATCAGATGAGGCTGGCACATTCTTTTACTGCTGCTTAGAAAGGGTACCTGCTTTTCCACCATATCTTTCCAAACCCCATTGGCTTGCCAAGGAAATATTTCTGGAGTCATGCAAAAAACCAGGCTGAGAACCTGGCTAACACTAACCCAGCAGAGGTGAATTGGTTGGCATTAAACCGATGCTGCTTTTTTCTGGCTCAGGCTCTAGTACAATCTCTTGTGCTGTTCTGTCCAGGCAGCGAAAGGAGTGAAATGCACTTAGGCAGGAGGAAAGGGAAAGCCAGGCTGATGACGGACAATGAATATAGGGCAGCACGTGGCTCAAAGTGGTCCAAGGAAGGAAAGGCTCTTCAGATTCCTTCCTTTTCTTCTAGTTGCTCTGGGAAACATTGGAGGGGTTTCATTATGCATTATCTCAGTCTCCTCACCACTTCTCAAGGGAGCTTCCAGATGAGAGTAAGGCTCATCTAGGGTGAGATTTGCTTTCAGCTATGGGCACTCAGCTGAAAGCAAATCTCACTTTTCAGCTTTCAGGTGTGGGGGAATTACTACCCAATTTGCATGTCACTTCTCTACTCCAGAAGGATGCTACCTCCACTCCAGCCCATGAGCAAAGCTGCTCAAGAAGGAGTTCCTTAGATCCAGCCGAAATAAGCCAGTTTAGTCTGGCTACTTAAATGGTGGGTCTCTGCTAATCCAGCTCATCTCGGCTGAAGAAGTTTCATCAGAGCTCACATGACCAACAACACTGAAGAGGAAGCTGGTGACAGGCAGATGGAAGCTGCAATTTATTCCTGAGGCAAAGAACTTTGGCTTTGGATAGTTAGGACATTTAGGACCTTTGGGATTTGGTCTCTAGGACTTTTAAGTCTATTCTTGTAAATTCAATGTACCTACATCAATACCCTAGCAAGTGGTATGGGATAACCCACGTTCACACTTAAAAAAATCTCTCATAATCCAAGAGAGCATAGGCACAGCTGAAATACTTATGGACAATGGCTCTTAGATTTACTATATCCCAAACTATTCCTAGATATTATTTGTGCTAGTGCTGATGTGGATCAAAATCAGACAGAGTTCAACAATTGATCCGTGTAGTCACTCAGGATTAAGAATGCTGGCTGGCATGGATTTAAATTGCTAACTTAGATGTAGTGCAGGTAAAAACAATATGCCTAAGTTCCAACTTTTTAAAAAAAATCTTTTAATGGTCAGCGTATTTTTTGGTTTAGATTTTTTTTTTTAACGAACTGTTTGGTTGTTAGGGTGTCTAGGGTGTTTTTTCAGGATGTATAGGGAGAAGCATTGGGAGATGAGAAACGCAGAATCACAGAATCATTATTGTTGGAAAAGACTTCCAAGATCACTGAGTCTAACCTTTGACACACCACCATGCCAACTAAACCATGGCACTAAATGCCATGTCCAGGGGTTTCCTAAATGCTTCCAGGGACAGGTACTCCACCAGGTTAAGAACCAGGTTAATTCCTGTGAGGAATGCAATCGAGGTGCATCTTAAAGTCTGAAGTAAAAGGCCACAGCACTATAACAATAACAAAACAGTATTTGGCTTTTCGGACAAGGAAATTTGGTAACTATCAAATACACATAACGAACCCTTTGTAACTGGAAAGCTTGGCTGTTACTGATGAGATAATTCCTGTCGGTGAGCCTTTGCACATTCATATAGGGGTAGTGCACACATGCCTCACACAAATGGGCTGTAACCATTACTGTTAGTTAATAAAACAGTAAAATTAAAGACACTATTCTAACGAAGTACTCAATTTTTCTTAAACTTCCGACACCATTTTCCACCAGGTGTCACTGTAACATCCCATAATCCACGACTTTCAAAGGAAAAAAGCACTGAAATATCTCCTTTCTTGTTTACCTTCCTTTGAACATATTGGGAGACCAAACAGTAAGTCACTCGAATCTTAGGATTTTTAACCTGAATTTCAGGAATTCTACAAGAAGAGAGTACTTATGGGCTACAGAAGCCGAACTTTAAAAGGACTGTTTGCAATATCTGTAAGTGACAAATCATTAAGTGTAATTTTTAGGTACATCCCTTCCGTAACACTGCCCCCTGACATGGAACTAGGGATCCAAATTCTGTGAGTTATTATTAATAAACCTTGTCCTTTATACTATAAATCTCCTTAAAGAATATAATTTCCTTTATCCCAAAGACTAGCACAAGGAAGATGTGCTTGCAGACCAGCACATCTGCAAGGGAGAAGACTGAGAATGAAGAGAAAAATAGAGAAAAGAAAACTTGATCACAATTCCTTACCTGGACAGAAGTACATATCAAAGCTCTTTACTAACTATGGATTCATCTTTCAAGTTCTTTTGAGTCTTTTTTAAGAGAAATAGAACTACATACAGACAAATGGTGAGCCCCGATAGCAATGAATAAGGGCAATCATCCCTTGAGGAGAAACATGTACATTGCTACTGCCAGTAAAGTGAGTAACCAGCAGCTTCTTTATGCCTGAAATTGTCATGATCCATAAAGACAAACCTTTCCTGTACATGAACATGCACACCACTGTGCATATGTACACATGAATGGTATGATATAAGCAGACTAAGGATCAAAGACACAGAGCTTTAGTGCTTTGATGCACTTACAGCAGAAGATTAAAATTATTGGCTCAAGGTGGGTTGGCAGCCTCCTCTACCATTCACCCCAGTACACAGTCACAGGCTGCTGCGCATACAGCCAGAAAAAACAGCTGGGAAACACCTTCTGGGCTGCCAAAAGGTTACAGCCCAACACATTAACATAAACTGATGGCAATTTCAGCTTATTTTATAGTACAGGGCAAAAGTTCTCAAATGGTCAGCTCCCAGCTGATCCAGACCTGGAGCTATGCCATCATTCCTGCCCTTGCAACAGCAATCTTCATCACGAAGGTAGGCCAAAATACTTAATGTAATACCCACTCCAGCAATCTAATTTTAATGTTTGAGTCAGGCACCTAAAATCTCATCAGATGAAACAATTGTCTATGTGCTGCCACTTAAACACATCTGTGCATAGTTTCACAAAATGGCAGCACACAGCAGGAATCAGCAGGACAACAAAAGCTGAACATAGGACGGCTGAGAAGCCAGGCAGGGGGACACCCAAAGCCCACAGATGTTTGTGTCTAATCTGGGCTGTTTGTGTCCAGTCACACAGCACTAAAAATTCCTTGAAGATAGACCACCGTTCATGTGTCCTATCTTGATGGGAAGGAAAGTTGGGAGAGGTGAGAAAGGTGCGACTGTCAATCCCTCAACCAGCCCACAGGGCAGAGCAATGAAAGGAAAATCTCAGCTTTTACTCCTTTGTCTTGTGAGGTAATCTTGAAAAGATATTCTGATGTGAAGCACTCACTAAGTGATGATGGATTTTCACTCTTTTCCAAAGATCATAGATTATTCTCATTTTCCCTTCGGCAATGGGCTCCCATTAGATTTTGAATTTCTTAGTAAAGTAAGTGAGCAAGGGCTCTTAGGGCAAAAAGCTTCCCTCCACTGCCCTGGCCTCCTTCCTTCTCCTTTTATTTGTTAGTGCAACTGCTAAGACAGCTGTTTGTCTGGCAATAGCAGCCAGTCAGTTGGAGGAGTGCTGTGCACAAACAGAGGGAAGGCCATACAAGAGAAACCCCCTGGAGTCTGGCTCAAGATTTATATCTATCTCTGCAGATTAGAGAAGTGGGGTTGGGGAGGAGGGGAGAAACAGACTGTTAAACTGGATCAAATTGGAAAGACAGTCATGCATGAGATCCTTAGCTAAACCAGTCAGGAGACAGGGATTTGCTCCTATTGATTTGCAGTAATGATGACTGGAGAAATGTCTCATTAAACAATGCACAATGATGGATTTCAGACTGGGCAAATTTGAGCTGTGGAGATTAACAGGAGGAGATGTAAAAACTAGGCCAGGATAGAAAATATAAGGAATGCTAAAGGGTAACATGGATCTATAAATATATTGTTCAGCAATAAATAAAAAAGAAAAAAGAAAAATAATATATTAAGGCTTACTAAACTATGTTTGAGTGATCATTGTACGCTACATTAGGAGAGACAGTGAGCACAAAGTACAATAAAAACCTTGCTGTTAAGTAGGTAAAGCTTGCACTTCTTTTTGTGTTGCTTTAAAGAGGTGAGTTGGCAAGGTATTTGCAAAGCTCTTTAGTGATTTGTTCAACTGTGTTATCTATTAGATATCTCCTCATTATTACTAATCAAATGTGCTATCTGAAATTTGAAGAAAACTAAACTTCAACATAGACAAGTAGCAGGGAGTGCAACAGTGTAAGTGCAAAATGGCCTGATGCAGGATGTCTGAAGAGGATTGCACGGAAAAGATGTGCAAAGGGTTTTAGAGAGAAACAGAAGCAAAGAAGATTGCATACCACAGAGGGAGTGACTTATCACTCTGAGCATGTAGATCAGTGTGTAAGATATAAAATCAAGATTAGGAGAAAAAGACAAAAGGTGCAGAAGCAGTAGTGCAGATTACACAATCTTTGTAAAGATCTTCAGAACAGTCAGATGTTCAGTTTGCATAAACATCTCCCATAAAACTCTCTACCTCTAATACCTCCTGGTTTCCATGGCATTCCCAAATACCTGAACATTTCATCTCCCAGTAGTTCCATAAAAAGAAATTGCTTATCCAGCAATCCAGGAGAGAGCTCATCTGCCTTGAGTTCCTTATAGATTGAGAAGCAACAGTTCCCACTATGGAGGCAGGAATTGACTGGGACTGGATTTGACCATTTCAATCATCAGCCTGATAAAGTGTGTTGCTGGACTATTGTTTAGATGTACTGCTCAGTAACTTTTTGGTAGGTATCTAGAGTCCCAGTCCTTCTTCCCCCATAAATTCCCACCCTCCTCTCCTTGGCTGAGCAGTACCCCTGGTCCACAGGAACAAGCAGATCCCTTTCTCCACATGAGCAAGGGCAATTCTCCTTGTAGTAGGGGAAAAAATTAAGGATGTTCTCTAAAACACAGGCTTGTTGCAAACAGTTGGAGATACATCTGATCCCTTCTTTTCTGAGGGAAACATTCCCTGGGAAGACCATAATTAGCTGGGCTCTACCATCAGGACAAATCCTGGGGATGGTAATCCAGCACGTTATTTCCACCTGCAATAACAGCTGAAAAGGTAAATGCTATGGGCAGCACTTTGTCTCGACTTGCTAACATGCACCAACACCACAGGCAGCCCAGTCAACTTCAGGCTTTATCCTCCAAGGGTTTCAAACCCATCTGGAACACCAACAGCTGCCATGACTTAGGACAAGTCTGCTCCTTGCCCTTCTGGGTGCAGGGGAAGCCCTGAGCACAGCTCCACAGCCCCCAAATTCAGATCAACCTGATAAGGACCAGCCCCTGCTGAGCTCTTCAACTATGCACCCACTCCCCTGTTCCCATGGGGAACATGGGGCTTGGTCCCATTCCCTAAGCACAGGTCCCTAGTGACACCTTCTCTGTTGGAAGAAGCTCCAGATGTTCACCTGGGAGTAGTAGATTTAGGCACCATGGCAGGGGGTTCCCAGGGCAGCACCCATCCCACCTCCAGCCCAGAGCAGGGCAGCCAGGGCCATCATCAGGCATCTTGCTGGGGACAGAGAAGCCAAGGCTGGGATGTGGCCCCAGGGCTGGACAGTGGCCCTGATGTTGCACCTCTGGAGCAGGAGCTGATGGCTTCAGGGGCTGGCATGGGGCCCCAGTCCCTGGGTGGACGGGGGAGCCCAGAACATCTGGGTAGAGCCAGCCCATCCCAGGTGTGCCCTCAGAGCGAAGGAACCCCTCCCCTTCTGGACCAGAAGCTGAGAGCCAGAGGGATCATCCAAGAATTTCAAAAGGCCACTGAACTGAGTCTGCAACTCCAGGGACTGCAGCAGCAGTCACTTGAATTTAGAAGTATTGATTTTAAATTAATTGCAATGCTTTTAAACAGCCCAAGTATTATCTGCCCACAGCCATATGTGGTGACCCTCGAGCCAGCACAAACATGCTGTCAGAATCACAGCAAGATGGTTGTTTGGGTTTTTTATTTTCTTTTGCTAAGGAAATTTCCTTCCAGCTGAGGGAAGCTTCCTTCCTCAGGAAGTTTCCTTTACTGAGAAGTCAGGCAGATGCCAGAGGGGACAGGCACACAGAGCTACACCCGCACTCTGCCAGTCATGATTTCCTCCCAGTGCAGAGAGGATTTATCATCTGTGAAGGACATCAGCCCCGACATTCCCTGTCATGGTCCCAGACCTGTTTTCCTGCCCCGCCCTAGCAGTGTGGTCCCTCCCTCCCCCTTGCACCAGCTTTGGAGCTGTTTTGAATCTCCACTGAGCTAATTCAGGTCCCCAGCACAGCTGAAAGCCATTCACCTTGTTGTCAAGAGAATGTTCTGCTACCTCAGCAAATTGAATTAGCTCAACACAACATCAGGTGAGCTCCAGGAAGAGGGGAAGTAAGGCAAAGAAAGGAACCCTTTGACCCAGCTGGTTTGAGCCTTCACTCTAACAGCTGCTATTGTTAACTAAATTTAGGTCTGATACATCATTGTCCCTTAATAGAGGGAAGCCTGGGGAGCAGGGTCTGCTGCTCATGACATGTTTGAATGTGATCTTGCACAACAGAGCAGTGACCTCTCTCTGCATTATGATAACACAAATAGTAAGAGGTGGCCTCTAATTGTGAGTGCATCTGGACTCCTAAAAGATTTACAGAACAATGACACGCTTAAGCTGTAATGACCAGCACTACCTCAGTGTAAAGCAGGTTAAGACAGGAAAAACATTAAACAAGGGATGTCATGCAGGTTCATATGTTTATGATCCAAGATTAAAGATCTAAATTGGTTTATGAAATGTACATTGTTTTTCCGGTATTACACACACAAACACAATGATATGCCTTTTCTAAGGACTCAGTGGAGCTCAAAGAAGAAAGGGATGCACTAAAAAGAGGAAATCTCTATACCAAAATGGATATAAGAGAATGAGTTGTTTTAAAACAATAACTAAAACAATTATTTCTGAGAAGATTCTTCCGGCTTGGTTGGGGCTTTTTTTTTGTTTTGTTTTTTAAAAATTTATTTTCCAGCCATGTTTTGGATTTCTACTAAATTACAAACCAGAGAAAAGCTATTCTCTGAAAAAAGGTTAATGTGTCCTTTTGTGGTAATCCACAGATTAAGTAAACACCCTATCCTTCAACCTCCCTGGTCATTTGTGTTCTCAGTCCACTGTACTGGCAGATACCCATCCTAACAGCAATTTAAATGAGGTGCAGGCATATGCTGTCTTCCATTGCTCTGCAATTGAGCAGAGTGAAGAACTATGGATACAACAACATCTTGGAATATTACAGCATCAGAATCTAGAAAGCATGGACCCAAAGGAGCACTTAGCCCTGCTGTCAAGAGAGGCTCCCCCAGCAATTTCAAGGTACTTTAGATTAGGCCCAAGAACTAATCTGAAGAAAGAGACTCTGCCCAAAAAGGACTACTAATCAGTAATGTTTCATTTAGTGGAGATTTCAGGTGCACAGAGTGCCCAGGTAGATGTACTTCAATGTCTGTATGCCAGTAAAAATTGTTTACTGCATTTTCACACAAGTTTTTCAGATAAATATAATACATATGAGACATTGTCTATAAGTGTGTCTTTATAATACTATAAGGTTATAAATAAGGCTATAAATATTTCATCTATGTAGCAACAAGTTAGCCCTCACTTGATAGAACAGCTGTCTGCAAATGTTATCATTATTTTCTGACTATGGTATCTCTGTCATTCTGTTTTTGTTTCCTTTGCTTCAGTGTTTGCTATTTTATTGCATTAATATAATTCCACAGATAAAAGCAACAACAACAACAAAAAATTTCCTGGGATAGTAACATAGAACAAGGAATATCAAGAGAAAATATTGAGCATAAGATGTAAGGAATTAAGTGAAGGTTCATGGTCCACCAAATCCAGGCTTCAACCAGCAGAAGCCAGTGTGAAATTACCTACATGTGCTCCAGAATGATTCATAACTGAGAGGAGGATGAAGAACAGCCAGGCTTCCTGCTCCTGCTCATTTAGAGGATAGGATTTGCCTCTCTAGATCACTAGTAATAGGAGCATATTGGTGAGAGTAAGGAAGAAGAATCAGATAATGCAATGAAAATTAATCAAAATCCATTTGATGGCTCTCTTTTCCAAGAGCTAAAAGCTACAAAGTCAGCCAGAAAACAGTTCCACATGCTAACATGAATCCAAATGATTGATTAATATACCATGTTCATCTTTATTGAAACAGTAAGTCAAATACCTATACATGCTAGGGATGGTACAGTATTCAAATGTAGATAGCAGAAGTCTGAGTCTAAAAGATTATGGTAACTCCTGAAAAGGTACTGAGTCCTTGTAAATCCCACATGAGCAGGGTGCTGCATGAGAAAGCCAGAAACTGCAGGGACTCAGGTCTTCTCTGGAGAGAAGAGGTAACTGCAGAACCTGAGCAGGTCATTATTACCAGGGTTAGTTCTGGCCTGGTTGGAGCAGCCAATAAGTCTTAGCTGTGGCTGCCTGCACCAACACCATGCTCACCATTTGACATTCTGGGTGTGCATCCTGCATCCTTTAGTGCCTGACTAATCCCAACTGTCCCAAGGCATCTCTGTGAAGCTGTCTGATTCTCTGGGCACATGGGAACTATGGCTGGTAGGTGGGCATTGTTACAGGGGGGTTGTTTGCCCACAAACAGGCTGGTCATGCCAAATGAAGGTTTTCTTGTTCCCAGATGCTCAGCACTGTTCCTCCTCTAGAGAATGAAGCCATGATGAGTTCACTCAAACATTTTTAAGCTATTGAGGACAAATGTGTGCGAAATAGATAACACTTAGTGTGGGAACTCAACATGCCCAGGCAGCAGGAGCTAGACTCTAAGGTTAGATAGCAGAGCTGCTCACAGGGTGAATGCCTGTCCCGGGCCATAACATCTCTCACCTGTGCAGGCAAGCAGCCCACAGGAGGTGAATGCCTGCTGAATCCACACAGACAGTCAGGCCAGTCCCACCACCCTGCACCAAAACCTTGTCATGCCCAAGGAAAGGAGGATAAGAACATCTGATTTTGGTGGATAAATGCCATACTGGATATAGAGCAAACAATTAAAATACAGGCTGAATTTAAGTCTTGGAAGCAGACCTAACTCAAGCTCAACATATATCACATTTGGAAAAAGGCCTTTAGGACCATTTATGAACCCCCAGATTCATAAAGTACAAATACCAGTATGCATGTCTGACATAATTAAGAATATAGTATCTTTAATGAAAAGAAGAAGACAGAAGAAAGCTAAAAGTTCTTGCTTTGGGAAGGAATATCCGAGAAATACTTCTGTCCACACAAACCTGACTTTGTGGCAACAAATTTCAATTTTTGATCCTTTATTATCTTATGAAGAAGGAATGTTCAAAACTGATTTGTGTGCCCACCAACATGCTATATATGCTTTTTGTTGTGCAGTTATCTTTGACAAAGAACCTAAAGCAGGCTCTAACTTTTTGTATTTCATAAACAGGCACAATAGTACATTAAAAGTAATGTAATTAATGTAATTAAAATATGATAAAATATTCACTCAAGTTCACATTTCTCTAATTATTTGCAAAAAGGCAAAGTTTTTTTACAGAGACTGATTACACTTGATCTAGCTTTTACATTTAATAAATAGCCTGGTTTCTAAAGCATTTAACAGTGAATCCTTTAACTATATATACAGTTGTGATCCACAGCTGTGACAGTATGAATTACAAGAATTTGACCTTGTGATTCATTGGCATAGTGGCCCAATGCTATGTAGAAAAGTTGCACAAGAAGGTTTTTCTCCACGCATAATGATTATTGCAGATTTATGAGCTATGCTTCCACTATGTACAATTGGCTTACTTCTGTGCAGACTTCCACAGGGCCTGTACAGAGCACAGGGAGGGGGGAGGGAACCACAGTCCCACATCCCACACATCATAATTGCTAAATTAATAAGCATGATTCCCATCCTTCTCTCTTGAAACAAATTGAGCTGAAGAGAAAGAAGGTCTTGCTTTTCAACTCTTGAGACTTTCAGCCTGAGTTCATATCATACCCTGCAAGGAAACTGCAACATGGCATGAACATTTGAAATTAGGAAGATGATCTAGATCTGGAGTAAACTGAATGACTTGTTTTAATTCAAGCTGTCATTCAGCTCATATTTTCTTTCAGCTCTCTTAGTTATAGAGCCAGGGATATCATGATCAATAAGCCAGCACATAAACTGCCCTCTCCATTGTATGTAAGTGGCACACTGTATATATTAGAAATGATCAAGCCCTGCTTACTTGCATTCATCTCCCATTACCCCACACCTTTTGGGAAAGATTATAACTAGATCAATTGCTAATTTGGTTTAAAAGACATGTGATTCAAACATAATTGGTTGTTCCTGGAAGTGACCACTGGATTGCTTCATATTTTGCACAAGTAATTTCTTAGCTCCTACTTGGATGCAACCTCATAAACATGAGTAAATGATTAAGACTACTTGTTTCCCATGGGAAAAAAATGCAGACTGTGCATATTCAGCTGTGAACTCCCTCTTGAAAATCCCAGACATGCTACTGTTAAAAATTACATACTATTTATGTATTAATGGGCAAAATTTGAGATTTTTTAAAAGTATGAGGACTAATATCTTGCAGAAACACAAAAATTCTTGAAAACACCTATAAAAACAATCAGAGCTTTGTCACTGACAATGACCAAGGATGCTGCCAACTAGACAGTTATAAAATAGTAGGCTCTCTTTTGACAAAGAGTGTAATCAATCTTTAGATTGTAATATTTTTCAAGGCAACCCTAAAACAATATGTTTAAATGAAAAGGAACATTCTATATTTCTTGACAGCAGCATAGCATGTTTGGTTGACTGTCTTCAAAACCCAGATGATTAGCAACTTTATTTCCTTTTCCTTGAAAGTATGAAAAATTATGACCTAAGACTACCAAGCAGCTGTGAGAAGCTGCAAAATATGTGGCAGTGGGACAAATGATTAGTCTTCAACTTGATCTCATAATTACATCATAATAGGTGACATGATTGGATAGGTTACAGCAATTAAAGTGATGAAAAGTGCACATTCATCCACTATATGACTCTCATTAGAGTTACACCCAACTGCTGCTGTTGCAGTGAATGAGGCTGCCTATCTCTTAACATCCAATTATCCCATAGACATTCCCTACCAGTGCTGGGAAGAGCCCTGCTATCACCCCCACCCAGACAAGATCTATAGTTCTTGGCTACTGAAAAGACAAAAGTCTTGAAGCCTGCTGCAGTTTAGTTTTCTCTCCCAGAATTTATTGCCTGTAATTTCTTTTTCCATGTTCTTAAAGTCTAAGAATATGTATGGTCTCTCCCCCTTGGGGACTTTTGCTACCCGTGTAATTACATAATGACACTATATGGTTCTTCCAACTCACCCATATAGGTGCAGGCAGTGGTCTGTGCTCATGTAAGTTAAACTGTTTCTTCTATCAGAAGATTTTTTTTCTGTCTGATTCTTGCCTCATGTTTGCCTTAAAGTACGAAGGAAGAATTCGGTCATGATATCCTCTTAGCCACTTGGTCAGAACTACTTGTAAAATTGGAAATGTTATTTTACTGACTCCTTCCCTCCTGGGCATTTTCACACCTGGAGAGGAATGCTTACATTAAGACAGGAGGGAAGCTACTAACATGAACTTCACCAGAGCCCAGACTAGCTCTGAGGAGAGCACAGTCCCACAGTCTGCTACAAATTGGTAATTTTTTCTAATTGCAATGAGTAAATTGCAAAATTTTTTGCAACAGCAGCTAGGACACAGTCCCTGAATACACGGAGATCAGCAATCACGGCATTTTGCTCTCAGCTTTATCCTGTAAATCCACTATCTCATTTGCTTTTGCCGCAGTGAAAATGCAAAACCTGGCCCATGTATAAAGACTGCTAAAAGGTCTCTCAGTTTGCAAGCTATCCTTCTGCTAATGAAGAGATTAACATACCTCTCAACGTCTAGAATTGTTCTTGCCGTTTTGTAATTTGTAACCTCGAGTCCTCTCCACCTCATTGTGTTTTCAATTCCTCCCTCTTCTTCTATTGGAAGAAAAAGCTTTCCACTTACTAAGAACAGGAACTTTCCTGTTAGCTGCACAAAAGCAAGACTGATCCATTAAGATGAAACTTAAACCTCTTAGTATAAATTAAGTTTTTGGTTTCTGTTTTTTTCCTCTAGAACCTGCACAGAACAAGGTGCATTTGAAAGGAAGAATATGTACAATGTCAAGCTTGCAAGATAAGCTTAGATGAACTCTGCGGTGTGTGTTTCCTTCCTCCCCTGCCCCTTGCCTCAGACAAGCTACCAGTTTAACATCACCCGAGGAACACAAGGAGCAACACGAGGAACAACATCAGGTGATTTAGTCCTGCTTAGAAGCAGCCATTTCTCTGGGTGTTATATACAGTTATGCAACAGTGTATAAAAAAGTGTAGGTCAAGAAACTAAATCCATGAAGCTAGAGACTGTACAGGCCTACAAATGAAACCTGGGTATGTCCCCATACTGACCATCACCTTCTAAAGTGTTTTGAGCAGATTTTTTCCTGAAGTCCTCACTCGCTGTTTGTTCATCTCCTGAGGTCAAAGGTCTGCAGAATAAAAGCTCAATTGTTCATTTGCAGGTGGCTGCACAGTAAAGGTATCCATACAATGAACGATGAGACACATTATCTTGTTGTAGGTGACTCTGTTAATACCATTTGCAACACTCTTAACTCATACCTTTGGAAAACTACCTGTAAAGGAAAGACATATGGTCATGCCAAAATAAGTAGCTATGTGTTTGGGTGAATCAGGTCTTTTGCAAATTAAGTCAGTGTTAGTGACCAAAATCAGTTGTATTAAGCTGTCAGAAGTGGTTTGGCAGGGAGTTTTCCTGTTGTGAAGCTCCAACTGTGTGACAACATATTAGTCAGGCTCAATGCGTGCCTTCTTTCTGAAGGAATTTTTTGCCTTAACTCAAAGCACTTGCCTTTAAAACTATATCTATTTAAAAGCTGGTTTTAACTCTCCTCCTCACAAAGGGAAATCTGGAAAAGTACACATGATCTATTGTAGCAATGTGACAAGGGTTACATGAGTCCTTGTGAATAGCAACTTTGAGAGCTATAAACTACTTCATTCATCTTAATGATTATTTAATCGTGGAAGCTGACAGTAAGTTCTTTGCCTCCAGCATATTGAAAACTGACAGAGAGAGGGCATAGTAATGAGAATTTAATAGCAAAATAAATAATACAGAAGCTACTTCACTGATTGCATTATTATTATCCTGCTGAAGTCAATAGGAAAGCTGTGCTCCCAACACCTGCCAGAGGAGCCAGGGCTTCCCCCTGAGTACTACGCGTTTGCAACAGGAAACACGTGGCCTTGGACAAGTGACCGGCTCTGGCTGCACCCAGAGTGGCGAGAAGATTGAAAAGGCAGCCTGCACGCTTTCCCTCCACCAGTGCTCTCCTTACTGGCCGTGAACAGAAAACAAATACCACTCCCAGACATTTTACAGCCCCAGTCTCAAGGGCATGACTTATCATTTCACTACGAATCATGGAAATAAAAATAACTGTGAATTGAATCATTATCTCTCTGTCTCAGAGGGCACTGCCAAGCCCAGGAGATGAAGAAAGCCTCCTTTCATGGCATCTGCCAACCTACCTTCCCTCCTGTTCTGAGTCTTCTAGAGGTGTGTGACAGGCAAAGAACATTTTGGCCTTCCAAGGCTCCTAACTTGCCTCTACCAATTACCAACCATCCAAGTTTTGTGGAGAGATCAGCACTAGTGACATTATCAGCAAGCTCCATGGCAAAGTGTTTTGTACATTAAATTGACCAAGATCACTAAAGCCATTTATCACAGTACTGCTCCCTTAAGGTTAGTTGGGATTGACCTGTAGGACTGTTCTGCCCACATTTACCATAACCCATAACAAATATAACTAGAACCAGCACAAACATATTTGAGACCTCAGTTGATGGAAGACAAATCAGCATAATTCCCAGTACCAACCAGTGTAGGACTGACTGGTTTTGATTGCCTGCTGAGACTGATACAAAACAATGCACGGTCATATGTTGTTATATTGCTTTTCAACAGCTACCACCCTGTCAAAGATGATATATGTTTTGCAACATATGTATTATCCTATCCATCTCTCTCCCTCGTGTTTCCATTTATGCTGAGTCTCATTTGTATGTTTTGAACCAGAATTTGGTATTGGAAAAATTACTTTCTGTGACCGCAGTATTTTCACCACTCCTGTGGGGTCTTTAAAGCCAGTCTTGAAGCTGTTGCAGAGTTTGCCTTTCTTTCTTTGTCTCCATAATCACCCTCATTTGTATGGGTTTGCTCCTGACAATCTGTGAGACAAGTACAAGAATAGGCCACTTTTATCCATGTGGACACACTCCTCTTTAAAAGTCTCTCCACCTTCAGAGTCTTGAAGAGAGTAACATCCATCCCAACCTCCTTCAACCAGAAGGATGCTGGCATTTGTTGGCAAAATCCAGTGAGGATTAGTCTGACTGCCAAACTGCTGCACTAACAAACACTCTCTCTGCCTTATACCATCTCTAACATTTTAGTCTAGATTTCAAACTCTGCTTTGAAATGAAGGGTAGGTCTCAGATACTAACAACGTGTGTTAAATACATATACCAAGAATATAATGTACTGGGTACATGGCAAAAAATATGCCTGATCACATATGGTGTCTGAAAAGTTAAAAAACAGACATTAACACTTACAAAACAAGAGCTCAATTAGAATAAAGGTTTACCAAACTCGACTTTTTCTAACATAATATAAAATCTAGCAATATTGTCCCTGACATACAAGTTAATTCTGTACTTCATTGTAGCATAGCAGCACAGTGCTCCTGACCTGCCAGCAGTGTGAATCCACTTGCCTCACAGCAACCCATCCCCGAAAAGGCTGTACAGAGTCTCACAGCCCACCTTCCATTCTCCAGCCTACTTTTAAAAGGCAAACCACTGGGGCCTGCTTAACATTCGGGGCTCCTGCGGCTGCTGGCACTGTGTTCGCTATCGTGCATCTGCAACCCTCCCTGTGCCACAGGTGTCTTCAGAGCCGGGCAGTCAAGGTCCCACCCAGAGAGAGAGATGCTCACAGCATACTTTAGAAAACTCCTATTTCATTCAGCCCATAATTGCAACAAACAGTGCTGGCACAGGTTAACCATACAGTTTGCAAACCCGCGTGGAGATACCTCCTCAGGACCGAGCAGCCCCATCACGACGACCCCAGCTGTGCTGAAGGGGCAGGACGCTCCCGCTCGCCCCGGCCGGCTGCCCTGTCGGCCGGCCCCACTGGTGTCCGGCCCCGCGCACACACCCCGCGGCATCCAGGCATCCCCGCGCCCCTTCCCGCCTGGCAGCGGCAGCGGCGCCTGGGAATTAGCCTGCAAACGGCAAAATAATGCCGTTTCCTCAAGAACATACACGTATATAGGAGTGTCTGTGTACATATATACATATATATATATATGGGTATGTACGTGGCTTGCCAACTTCGGGGGCTCACAGGCGATGCTGGGGGCTGCATGGGTTTGGGGAAAACCGTGACCGTGGTGCAGCACCCCGGAGCGGCGGAGTGCGGGAGAAGCAGCACTCGGCGAGGGGAGGGGGCGGCGGGGCCGCGCCGGCCCCTGGGTCCGC
>VXBI01011686.1:973330-987076 GCA_013397375.1 Toxostoma redivivum
CGGGCGCGGGGCCGTGGGGCCCGGCGGGGGGGGCGCGGGCCGGCCCCTCGCTGCTGCTCTCGCTGCTACTCGGAGCCTCGGCCCCGCTTTGGCTGCGGGCGGAGACGCTGGGTGAGTCCGGGGACGGGCGGCGAGCGCGGCGCCGGGGGCGAGCGCAGGGGTGCTGCGGGCTACCCCCGCCGTCCTCGCCTCGCTGCTCTGCGGGAGCGTAGCCTGAGCTGCTCTCAGGGCTGCATATAGCTGACCTGGTTAATCCTCGCCGGGTTTATCCCTGTGTCTGAGTAGCTGCGAGATTAAAGTGGTAACCAGCCTTACGGTAAATATGTACTACGACTTTCTTGATCCTTGTTAATTAGGACTTTTTTTTTTTTAAATTTTAATTTATTTTTGTAATAAGTCAGATAAGCGGCGAAAAAGTCTCCAGCAAGTTGCGTACAGGAGGCAGGGGGAGGCCACCGGTGCGCCCGCTGTGGCCGCGCTTCGCCAGCCCCGGCGGGAGCCCCGGGCGCGGCGGGCGGCGCTGGGTCAGCGGCGGCACCGCGGCTGCTCCGGCCGGGCCGGGACTAGGACTGGGGCTGGGGCCGGGGCCAGCAGCCCCTGTCCCACAGCCGCGGACGGCAGTTCTGCTCTCCCGCTGCCTTGGAGGAGAAAGTGAAATGCCCGTACTCGTGCCGGGACGAAGTTTCGTAGGCATCTCAAGGAGATGTTACAAACCTTTTCTGTGGTAGTGCAGTTTGTTCAAATAGAATGCGGGTGCTATTCTCTTCACCCTGTTTTTACACTTCCTGTGCAAATTACTAGTACAGCTGACATCTCCGACCGCGGAGTTGTAACCTCTTGGCTGTTGCATTGCATGGCCTGATGTATCCATCTTGGAAGACTTCACTGGCAGCTACCAATGAAATAGCTAATACTGGAAACTAAGCATCATAATGTGCTTGACAATGCATTCAGATAACTTAGAAGTCCCGTGTTAATGTTCTGACTTGGCTGCGCATTCCAGAACTCAGCGCCGTGCCATTAGCTGCCGTGCCATTACAATGCCATTAGGCATTGGCATTGTATATGGGCATTGGCAGAGCATACTTCGGCTGATTTATACCTGTTCTTCCCATAACCTCCTATTAACAGAGGTTTCTGATATGCATCTCCACAAAAGGGAGAGTATGAGTCGTCTTGCCACTTCTTGGTAGCTTTGCTGTTCTGTCCTCGATATGCTGGGGTTCCGATTTGATGTGTTCCAGAAAACATATGTAGCAAAGAAAAAAGTTCCCTTAATTCCCTCTTTTCATCAGTGTTTTGAGGTTTTTTTTGGTTTGTTTCTCTTTCACTGATGCTTGTCCTTCACTCAATGGTACCAGGGAGAAGAAAGTCATTTGGGGAGCAAGTGAGTAATAGTAAGCTCGCTGGGATTTCAAGGGGTTTTGGTGCATACAGTAACACATTAGTAAGTATGAATGTCCCTTCTTGTCCACGTTCCCAAATTAATTGGTAAAAGGACTTTTTTTTAATCCATGCTAAAAATATTTCTACTATCAAATCAGGAGAATGGAAACACAAGTACTATTTTGCCTGGTTCTCTTTGGGCCAAACTCAGATTTACAAGATAAACTGTCTAGTGCCTAGAAAGCAGAAAAAATGTTGATCCCCCCTACTTCATTTATCCAAGGGGGAAGTTCTTCTGTGTTTGTTTATTACTATTATCCTATAAATTAGGGGCTAAGTGTTCTAAAGTCACACTAGCGGAGAAAGGAGATAAGGATAAGCGGATACAAACTTCTTGTTACACAAGCTTCTCCACTTGATTTAAAAGTTGTAATGGAGCAGAAGTGCCAGAGTAAATCAGGCTCGAGTTTCAGATAATTCTGTATCTCGTCACCACTGGTATTTCCTACCAACTGGTTCAAAGAAAGATGCACTGGTTTAAGTATATTGATTGTAAAATATCCATTTAAAAAAATTGAACATTGCATTTTTTCTGACTTTTCATGAGCTGACTGCACAACACGCAGCCTTTACCTTCCTCAACTTTTTCTTGAGGGGTGCTAAGGAACAAGGATGAAGCGGCTGTTACAGCTTCTGTTCTTTTACTTCGGTTTCAAATTAAGGAAAGACCCCTTTTTTCCCTGTGGCTTGGTTTTTTCAGAGAATGGCTTGTATCTGAGTGTGATTGTGTAGAGTCTGGGTGTCAGCACTTTCTGTTCTTGAAAATATGTCGAATGTGTGTGTTGTCTGAGGGATCTATGAATGTGGAATTTTGTTGTCCATAAAGTGATGATAAGAAGGGCTGAGCATCAAGGGAAGCTATTTTAATTAAAAAATATTTATGGGCTTAGTAGCTCTCACCTGGGAACAAATATTACATCGATGACTTTCCATGTGTAATAAATAGCTTTGGGATTCATAATAAAAGGCAGTTCTTTTCTCTTTTTATTCTGCTGTACGCCAATCTTCTCTTGGGGTTTCAGTTGCCAGTTCTTTGCTGACAGCTACAAATAATATACCTTGCTCCCCATCTGCCAACCCCATACAGCCATCCCATATCCTGGTATCTCTTCTAAAAATCTTCTCCAGTGGTTAGAACCCAAGGCAGAAGGGAGACAAACCTGAAGACATTATCTTTTCCTTTCACCATTCCATGTTTTTTTCTGCTGGTGGTGTTGAGCATGACCTTGAACCATGTAATTGTGGGCAGCAGAAGTCTGCTCACAACTCAGAGTTGAATCTGAGTCTTTCAGAGTTTTGACTCATTTTCTATTGCATTTCTGGCCAGTAGGACTTAAAACTGATTTGAAGGTTAGTTGTTTGTAGGAGGGCATAAGAGGAATGAGTGTGGAGGATTTTAATCTATTAAGTACAAGATTTAAACCACTGCTCTTGCTGTACCTCATTTATTTTCACTTAAAATAAAACACAGCTATGAAACTAGTTCATGGGGGATTTGCAGATCAGCATCCAGTAGTGAGCTTTGCTTGCTGTCTTCCTGGATTTGTTGACAGTTGCACCCAATGCCCAGTTGGAAGAATCGATGGAGAGTAGACTTTTATATGTTTTGAGCAAAGGATGTTATTCAATGTGACAACAGTGTATCCAGTAATTACGAGAGATTATGCCTGTTCTCAGGGGCTTGCACAAAACCCTTGCTGAAGAATACTGGTGTGATCATGCTAATCCACTTTGTATGCCCATTTCCAGCAGTTTGAAATGCAGATTGAGATGAGTCTTTCTTGTACCCAAACCCCCTGCTTCAGTTTCTGAATATAAGTGATTGGTAAATTTTCAGTTTGTTTGCGTTTTGTCCTTATGTCTGTTTCCTTCCTTGGCTCCCTCTCTCTTGCCTTGAGAATGCTGACTAGAATTGCAAAAGAGGGAGGCAACAGTTTTCCAGTTGCAGTTCATAAGCAATGCGAGTACCCACCACAAGAAAACGGCAATGTTTTCAGTCACACAGGCTTTGCTATAAATAGCTCTGAGCTCTTTGTAAGTACTTCTCTTTAGGTTATCAGAGGATGTATTTCAAACAAAATCAAAGACAGGGAGGGCAGCAAGAGTCTCTCTGGCAATGCAGGGAGAAAAAGATGCTTTGGGAAAGTTGTTACCTGCATGGCTGTTGAATAATATTTTATGAAAATTATTTGTTGATTTGCATATGCAAAAATATATTCATTTCTGTTTATCAGAACTGTGTCACCTTTAGCCCACCTGAGGTACGTGGGTAGCACAGTAAAAATTAGTTTGAAAAAGAATGCCAGTTTTGAGGACTGTCATGCTACTGTATAGGGATGCCTAAGGTACCTTTTCGAAAGTATCTTAGGTAGCAGGACTACTGTAGTTTTGAAAGCCCATCTGAGCTCTCACACCATGCTGAGAAGTGTGGTCCTGTGTGGTGGCAGGCACTGAAGTCCTCAGCACAGACATCACTGTAGTTTGGGGCTGACTGTATCGGATCAGATGCTCTCCTGTGGCATGTACTCATCAACATATGGGTTTGCACCATCTGCTAAGAATAAAACAAGCCAGACAAAATCAAAATAAAATCCTTCTGACTGGATTCAGTGGAATGGTGTTGGATCCCATCTAACTGCAATAAAAAATATTAATAGCAATGCATAAGAATGAGCACACAACTTCCCCAAAAGGTTTAATTAGTGTTACAACTGGGAGTGGGAAACTTCAAACTGGGACAAGCTAATAGTGATGCTTAAATTAAAAAAGGATAGTGGTTTAACTAGTTTTAAGAGTATACTGATACCTTCATTTTTACTTTCAAAAGAAATTACAAACTATCTAATTAAACTGATTTTTGTCTATGAAAATTATGTGAGCACTAAAGCCACATTTTTGAGGTTGGCTGTATGCTTGTACATAGGGAGAGGCTGCCAGTAGTTTTGGTTAGGATTGTTGATCCTGTATAATTAGGCCTGGGAGCTGAGTGTTTTGAGGAGAGGAAGCATTCTGGTCTTTCATTGCCTCTCTCTCTGTTTCTTCTTTTGGCAGAGCCAGGACTTGCCTCTCAGGAGTTTCCTTCCAAGACATGAAGGCTTAGTTTGGTGGTGGTGGTACTTTCTCATAGCCTTTGAGCAAGATTTCCAGTTCCAGCATGATGATATTTGTTATTTCTCTTTGCCTAATGTGACAGGACTGCTGTCTGGTGGCAGCTCCATTCTGCTCCCCCACACAGGCACAGAGAAGGATGAGTGCATCCATGCTGTGCAGCATTTGCCCATCTCCAAAGAGCTTCAGTGAAGGTGTTTTCGAGCCGACCATGATGAGGGACAGGAGGATAAATGGGGAAAGCAGAGCAAGGCTAGAATCCCAGTCCCCAGGCCTCCTTCAGGACCAGGGTGTTCATTTTCATATTTAGTATCATGCATTTCAGCCCAAGCTACATCTGTAATTACGTTGGTGTTCATCAGGCATTTAGTTAAGCTCTAAAACATTGTTTCTTCCTTCAGTTGCTGCAGAAGCCTCATATCCATCAGTTTTATTCCATGATGTTCAAGTTTCTGGCATTTTCACCACAAATTGTTCAACAATATTGGATTTCAGTCTAATGCTTTGACATTAAAGTTGAAGTCATGTTGATGTCATCTTCCAGATGTTCATGTCTACTGAATAAAAATTTTGTTTGTTTGTTTTATTTCAAATTACAAAAACACATGGGGAATTCTGGATGTGATCCCTCGTGATATACAAAGGCCTGTGTGTGTCCTGTCAGAAATCAAACAAAACTTTTCTTCATGGAGTAGCAGCAGAGACTTCAAAAGGCTGGAAACATAGGTGGATTTCTTCACCCACCCGAACAAAATGGCTTTGTTACGTGCCTGAGCCTTGTTGTTGCAGCTGCACTAACTGTGCAGAAAGGAGATCTGTGGCTTCTGCCTGTGGAATTACTCGTGTTTTGCTCTGGTGCACCAGTTCTGTGTTGTTGTGTTGTTTTGCCTTAATAGTCAGCAATGCCTGACTTGTAAAGTGAACTCATAGCAACAACAAAAGTCCACACTTTGTCCTTCAGGTCTGCAAAAATATATTTTAACTTGTAAAATAAATTCAGTTATCTTGTGGGTCTCCCTCTGCTGGGATGCTTTAGCAGCGAGGTCCATGGGTCACATTTGAGCTATTGCCTTCCCTGTTGTGTCAGCTTTCTCCCAAAGGCAGGGGTTTGTATTAGCCTATGTTTCTTGTGTCAGCATGCTACAGAGGAACTGAAGTTCAAGTGCCTCTGAGCTACTGAAGGCTTTTTGGGTGGTCGTGTTAACATTTTCAAGCCCAAGGAATCAACACTTACTGACCTAGTAGTATTTTAGCACAGACAGAAGAAGCATGGTTAAACTCATGGTCCTTGCTAATGCTTGTGTTTTGAAAATTAATCCACCTTTTTTTTTTTTTTTAGATGAAACTTTGTTGCTGTGTTTTGTAGGTGGAAAGCAAAATAAAACTGTATCAAAATAAACTGAGCAGTTACATGGAGAGATTCACTCATGGGTTGAGTGAAAAACTGTTCAGACCTTTCTGCTGTATCCTGTTTCAAAAGTTGAGAATATGATTTTTTTTAATACTACTGCTAATAAAAAAATCTGGTCAAAATGGAATTATGGAGTTTCTGTATAAGTGGATGGCATAAAATATACTCTTCTCTGCATGTTTTCCACATCCATAAGTAAATACCTTTCATGTAGTCTCATTAATGCGTCACAGAAGACACAGAAATGATGTTGTGGGTCACAGGTGGTGTCACAACCAACACCATAGTACTTAAGAAATATTATAGCTGCTTTCCCTTTTTTTTTTTTTTTTTTAATTTAAAACATCTTTCGCAGCAACTATATGTAACCACAATGAACTGGGAAGATCACAGAAGTTTATGGAGCTTATGTATGTACCGTTTTGTTTAGTACCTTGAGGATAAGTATCAAGCAGGCTGGTTGTGTGACAGTACCGATAAAAGGCATTTCTTGCTTTCATTGCATCAGTTCAGAGTAGTTCTTTGTTTCTTAATCTTAGTTCAGTTAAACTTTGCTTCCATTTCTACTGGAATTGCAAGAAACCATTTGTTGTCAGTTAGCAGTAACCATGGAGGAGATAGTTTCTTAGACACTGGGTTCACTGAGTCAAAAGACATAAAAAAATTTCTGTGCTGATAAATGACAATTATTGTTTCCATCACAAACAAATTTGTTTTCTCTTGAGATAATTGTTGATTTACACCTTGGGGATAATGGGGTGTTTGTATAATTCACTTTGAGAAAAGTACCATCCTTTTTCTTGTCCTTTCTTATTAACAAATTACGTATTCCACCTGGGCATACAGACATAAAAGGTGGATGCATGATTTTTCAAGTAAGTCATGACAAGTTGGATTTGTAGAAAAAAAGACCATCCTCGATCATTGATAACTGTCTATCTTGCTTGATTTGTATCACACTAACAAGGTAATTGCATATTAAAATGAGGGGAGTGTGTGGTTTCATTCTATCATGTTCAGCCATTTCCTCTTGCCCAAATTAAAACTGTTTTGAAATCTTGCCTTCCCACCTGCTACTGTAACTGGAACAGCTCTGCTTCAGCCTCTCCTTACCCTGGTGTCTCTGAATTTCCTGTCCCTGTGGGTTTGTCAGTCCTTAGCACTGCTGTGAATATTCCTATTCCTGTGCAACCCAATATTCGAGTCTGGCCTTGAGCTTGCAGCATATGTTTCCCACACAGTCCAAATTTGGTGCAATATACTGTAAGTTAATCTCCAGTAAAGCATAGCACAGAGAAAAACCTGGGAAGAAAACAGATGGAGAAAGTAGAGCAAACAATTTGCATATATATGATATGACTCTTAGTTAAGATTAGCATTTCCCACTTTGCCTGAAAAGCCCTTAATAAAAATCCAACTTCATGTTTGCCTCAAGTCAGCAGAACCGGAGGAGATGCCCTAATGGCAAAATGTCCCCCCAGCATAGGGTGGGAGGGAGCTCCATCTCCTGCTCCAGCCCTGTGCTGACACATTTCTGGGATGCTGTAGGCAGAGAGGCAGGGAAGAAACTGCTCTCTGTGGGATATGTGCTCCTCATGGCCTTCATAGCTCTGAACCATCACCAGGGTCATGAGTTACCCTGCATGGGTGGCTGATGGAGGAATGTGGCCATCTTCCCATTTATTTATAGTCCTTCACAATTCTTTCTGAGCATGCAGGTACAACAAGTGCTTGGCAATGGACTCGATGCCTTCTCTGCACTTGAGGTGTGTAATATGGACATGTATCTCCTAGTAATCATTTATTTATTTATTTAGAAAACAAAACATCAGTTTCCCTTTTGCAAAAATGGGACTCTAGGATTCCTCTGAAATTTCCATTCATTTGTAGCTCCATGCTCATATCTGTCCAAACCCGCACAACAGTAAGATGTTGATGTGGCCAGTTGCAGCAATATGCCACCTTCATAAAAGGAAAACACTGAAAAATGTTTAAATGAAGCTGTGCAGTAAATAAATAAATTACAAATCTTTTGTTTCAGCAGTTAAAAAGGCATAGAAGTTTTCTCACACCCACAAGCTCAAGAGTGCTGTATTTAGTGTGCTGAAAAGCAGATTCCAGTACTGAAGCTCGCTTCTCTGGCAGGCTACATTTGGGTATAGTGCCTAAGTCCTGGAAGCAGTGACTAAAACATGCTTATTTTTGACATGTACTCTGGTACTGTCTGTCTTTCACAGATTGCATTGGAACCAGATCGTGATTCACATTAGTGTTAGTGTAAGAAAGGCTTTACTACTTGTTCAGGTTTCAAACCTGCATGCTGAGTGTAAAGTTCTCTCTTTAGTGGACATGGCTTCCTGTTGATAGAAGTTGCTTATAAGGAGATATCTGCTTTCTTTTGACCTTTTAGCAGATAAAATCTCAAATGAGAGGTTTCTGGGGTACTAAAGGCTGCCCAAGTCAGTTGTAGAAATCCTGCAAAGTCACTGCCATGTAGCTGGAAGGATTTCCCTGACTATTCCCAGATAGCTGTGCTGTAATGGCTAAAAGCTCAGACTTTGAGAAATGGTAGTATGGGTGTAAGCTATGTTGCTAGATAAGACATTCAGAAGGGTTGTCAGGGTTTTTTTTCTTTACCTGATGGTGGCAATCCAACTAGTTACCAAAATAGCTTTTCATCTGTTTGAGGCTGAGCATCTCCTGAGGCTGGCTGCAGGGGCCATCCTGAGGAAAGCCAGTTCCCAGCCACAGTCTGAATGGCTGTGGGGTGATTGCAGCTGGGCACGTGGTGGGAATTTGTGGTTTACAGAACTGCCTCTCGGAACCAATTGGAGGTCATTTGCTTCTTTCTCATTTCTACTTTAAGAGGGACATTACAGTAAATAATGTCTGTGAAGAGGAGGGGAAAACATGCCATGGTTTGTTTGACCTCCTTCTCCTTTTGCATCCCTTTGAAGTTGGTAAGTAAATAATTTGGGCAACAAAATCAGCACTCTGCAGTGTTCCTTTGTTTCTTCTGCCACTCTACCTTCCCTTTCTGCTCTTGGCCCTCCTGCCAGCCACTGCTTGGTTAGCTTGGGCAGAAAAATAAGTGCTGCAGCACAGAGGATAAAATGTTTCCTGACTTCCTAATGGAGTTAAATTAAAAGGCAACTCAAAATATTTACATGCTATTTGTTTTTCCTTTTACAGTAGGGCATACTGTGATGTGGGAGACTTTTTCCCTTAAAAATATATTAATACTAATTTGAAAGCAACAGAGGATGACAGTCACTTCTTTTTTTTTTTTTTTCATTATAGACTTAATTTTTAATGGCTTCTTTCATTATTTGAAAATATTTTTTCCTTTATCCACAAAATATTGTGAAGAACATAAAGCTGGACTTCTGAAAAAATCCTGCTGTGAATTTATATACTTTTGAAGCAGGGTTCAGCCAGTTGCTTGCCTGATGTAAACAGCATCTCCCTGGATCCAGGGGCTTGTGAAATCCCCAAATGTGTGGGCCATTTCTACCTCCCCCATGCCTGTGTCTCTGGGCCCCAGAACTGCTGGGGAGAAGGATGGGGGTTCTCACCTGCCCAGCAATGCCTCAGGGCTGTGGTGTTACCCTTTGTTTGAGCTCACTGCCAGGAAAAGCACAATGCTCTGACATCTCACCATTCCCTGTGGAAGTCATGGGTTTAGGTCCTGGTTGCTGGAGGTTACAAAGGTACAGTAAAGAGCTGATGCCCTTGACCTAGGTTTGGCAGCAGAGAGGTTAGAGATGAAGCACTTAACTCTACATTTTACTCCATCACCTCAGAAAGCAGTGAAGGCATGAACCCATTTGTGGTTGCAGCTTGCATGGTTCTGTTAGTGATGAAGGTTAGAGTTGCTGTATGAAAACCTAAAGTGTTTTCAGACCATATAAATGGATTTGGATGTCATCTGGCAAGAAAACTTGGAAGGCACAGGTTTGACTGGAAGGAGTTATTTTTTTTTTAGATACTTATCTGTTCTTATGCATAACTCAAATCTTATTTCAAACACAGATGCAAAACTTGACTCAGTTATTATTGTAGCTTTTAATAAGCTGGAATTATTACTTCAGTGAAAGCAATGTGGAAGTTGAGACAATCTTTTTTCTCCTTGTGGCGCTTCTCATCAGAGCTCTCAGAGCCATAGCCTTGACTCAGTGGCATTCTGTTCCCTTTGACTGTGCCCATTTGCTGCAGTGGCTCTTCAGAAAATGCCATTTTTTTTTACTGAATTCAGAGTTTAGGTATTCAAACCCAGTTGTCTGCTCTCCTCTCAAAGGAAGGAGTGGAAAGTAAGAAGGACAGGCCATGAACTCCCAACAGCTGTGTTCCCTGTCCTCCATGTGGGGTAGGGGGAGCTTGCCTTCTCCCAAGCACCACCAGGCAGGTGACCTTCTAAAGGATGTCAAACTGGGAGAGAGGAGGCAGGGAGGGAAATGAGGTTGCTCTGGGGGGACTCCATCCTGGTGGAAAGAGTGGGCAGCCAAGGGACATCAGGTAGCAGTAGTGTGTAATCAGGCAGACCAAGTGGGAAATGCTGGGGCCTCCCTTGGTCCCATGGAATGGAAGAGGGCAGGGAGCCACAGGCTGAAGGCGTGATCATGCCTAGGTGTAACACGTATTTAGCGCTGGGGTGGGTCCAGGGCTGTTATGAATTGCTTGGTGAGGGTGAATCAGAAGGATGAAAAAGGCAGCTGTTTGCTGCCAGGATATTGTAGCAATGCTTTTGAAAATGCTTTGTTATCCTACTCTGTAACTGTTTTGTAGTTGGCCGAATCAACACGTTTCTGAAAGGTGGAAACATTTTATAGCACTTATTTGAAAAACTGCAGTCTTTTCCCTATCTCAGAAGGGAGTGGTTGGATAAAGGCACTGTGCATATCCACATGTGTGTGCAGCCAAGGGATGGAAAAGCCCAGGGAGCAGAGGAGCGAGACACCATGGCTCAGCTTGTGTGCTGGGCCTTGGAAGGGATAAGGAGAGAGTCAGTCCAGTCAGGTGGTGCTGGGTGACAGGAGGGTACCTGCAGGAACCAGCCTCACCTTCAGGGATCTCTGTGCTGCTTCTGGCACCTCCACCATTGTGCTAAAGCCCCAGTGTGTGTCAGGGGCTGTGTTCCAGGCAGCTCACAGGATGGGGCCAGAGCTTGTTTGTGGACATTGATTTCATCACCTCTGTCCTTCCTGGTCAGGTTAGATCCTGGAGGGGGCCCTCCTGCCTGTGTGCCAGCAGCCAGGGTCAGACCCAGCCCAGACACAGCTGCTTGGAGATACTTCTCCACCTTGTCCCACATTGCATGTGTGTCTGAGGTAGAGATACCTGCCCGCCCCTTGGTATCTCTTCTTGCCCTCTCCGCAGCCACATGTGCTGGTGTGTCCTGGTGGGCTCCCAGGTTTGGGTTTCCAAACATGCACTGCTCTTGGGCATCACCTCCTGGTGTGAGAGAGGGCAGGGTGTGAGTGGTGTGCCTGCTGCTGTGGCAGAAGGTGCCAATTGTGGTTCTTTCTTCTTGGGGAGTTGTTTCCATCATCTGCCATGGGAGATTATTTCTATCTCCAGTAAACAGCCTTAATTCCAGTGCTGTGTGATCTTTGGTACAACCTGCATATAGGCCAACAGGTGGTTGCCCACGATTCAGAGATCATGATCTTGGTCTTGATTCAAATGTCCGTGGGAACTTGTTCTACAAAGCATGTGCTTTGATGTGCTTTCAATAACTCCTGGTGCTGATGAGAGATTTTATTAAATCTGAGTAGGTTTAGATTCTCTGGTTGTTTAGTACCTTGTGCTCAAATATGTTGCTTTGCTCCTGTCCAGTGAGAAGTGATGAAACCTGGGTGTCTGAGGTGAGGCTGACAACTTCTTGCCAAATGGGGTGATAGAAAACAGTTCTCAGAAGTAATAAGTGAAAATTTAGTGTCAGCAAGAAAGTCTGTCAGACTGACTGGTTAAATAAACATATTTCCATCCAGAAGAGCTGTGCCTATAGAAAAGAGTGTGACATCAGGGGTGTAAACCATAGTTTTCATAGGAATATGAGGAGTTGTGTTTTCAACTCAGTGTATTTTAAGTTTGGCCAACACATTACTAAAAATCAAAATTTCCTCTGGAAAATACTAAGAACAAAACTAATGGCAGTATTGTTCACATTTTACATTTGACAGTGTGACTAGGGGTGTACTTGAATCCCTTATGACTTGCCTCCATTTCTGAGCCCTTGTTATATAGTGATATTTGTGAGATTTTTTTATTGACATTTAGTCATTAATTCACTCTTTGAGTTGTCAGATCCTGAGATTTATTCTATCTTCCCTCTGTACCTTCTGATTCCTTCTTTAGGGTGTGTTTTCCAGCAAATTTCTGTGTACCAGAGCAAAGAAAAATCTTAATCTTGCTGAGAAACTCAGAATTCAGAGCTGCAGCCAGCTTTCTCTGTAAGAAACAATAGTTATTAGGACTTGGTCTGACTTTTTGGACATTACTTTTGTTCTTGTGGCAAACAAGCTTTTATCATTAGCTTTTGCTTCATGGCAGGCAGAACTGAGGCAGCAAGGGATGTTATAGGTGTAGGCTGATGCTGAGCCTTCCTTTCCCCAGCTGGAGTCTTTGGATGGCCATGCTTCACCAGTGAAAAGTCAGAAAATAGCATTTATGCTTTCTTAGCTCAAAAGATGTTCTGGTGTTAATGCTCTTGCTCAAAGACAGATTTAACAAAAAAAAAAAAAAAAAAAAAAGCTTCCCTGGGAGCAAGACATTGTATAAGCTCCCAGAGGAGGAGGGCAGGCTGAGGTCTCTCATGCACAGCTTTGTCTGTACACTTTCTGCAGAAATATAAGGCTCTGTGACCTGGACAGTCATCAGGGTCTTATCATAGCAAGGTCTTTACAGTTTTTTGAGCAGCATTTTACACCACAAAATATCCTTGGCATTGTACAAAGGTGGCACAGGCCAGAACATAGCTCAGTAAGATGAAGTCTATTTGAACACTGGACTTTTCCATTTTAAGGAATTCATCCCCATGTGGTTCTGTAACTTTCCCTTTGTTTCGCCTTTTCTTTCCTAATAGGGATAAGTTGCAAACGAATATTGTAGTTTCTTTATTACAGTTAAAATAAATTCTCACAGTTAGAAATATGCAGTTTAAATTAAAGGCCATGGGCAGTTCTTTTTTTACTGCATAGCAGTTGGCAACACGGACATCAATGATGTCCTGTGTCCTGCTGGAAGTGATCTGGTTTTACACTGCCTAGACCTCTATGGACCTCTCTCTTGGTTCAGAAAGTTGACAGCTCATCTACCATAATGTTCTTTATCTCTTCATTCCTGTTGCCAAAAGTTTCCTTTAAAAGGTGATTTGCTTAGGAGGCCGGCTTGCTTTTCATCTTGAGTATTTTCCTAAGCATCCTAAAATCAGTAGTGCTTGGTTAAAAAGCATGAACAACAGATGTTTTTTAAAGCATGTGAAAAAGGAGATCTGAAAAAAAACATATTGAATATGTTTTATGGTGATATGATTTTGGATCTATATCTCCTATTCACCTCTATTCCCAGCATGAACCTATGATAAAAATAAATAGCAGGCAACAAAGCTAGTAGTAATGCCAAAGCTTCAAAATAAATGTGGTTGCTTGTGAAAAAGCAGATGAGTGAGTTGGATGAAATGGCAGTGTAATTATACGGTAGCAAGTCAAAGTTTGATAGCTTGGAGCTTATCTTAGCACAGCATGCCACTTCTCCGCCCCCCACACACACCCGCCGCAACG
>VXBI01011686.1:987087-1036963 GCA_013397375.1 Toxostoma redivivum
CCCCCCACCCCTTGGTATGGCATGTTTCTTTTTCAGCACTTCATTCCTAGTTGTTCCTTTTAAAATAATCCTATCAAACCTTAAGTTTGTTTTTCTTAATGATTTTGGAAGGAAATTCAGATAGTAATTTAAATGGCACAGACCAAAACAGTTTAACCAAAATATCCCCAAAAGGAAAATTGTGGGTAGCTAAAGTGAACATTGCGAGTTCCCAGCTCTGCAGGATTCTTTATTTTGTTAACACTTCTTGGATTATCTTCAGTTTTGCCAAGATAAAGGATAACCATATGCAAGACTCCTATGGAAAGTGTGCCTGTGCGCCCTGAATGACCTAAAACTGAGGACTGCCTCTTAGATGTATGTGTATACGACACTAGTCCACTGTTACATATGTTTCTATTATTTGAAAAATTGAGCAGAACAAAATGGCTTAAGCTTTAGTATACAAATTTTAAGTTACTAGTATGCTTTTAAAAAGTTCAGTAAAAATTGCTTCCTTTAGTAGTCAAGGTCTCTTATCTGATACCTGCTTCCTTCCCCCTCTGTGGATGCTTCCTGTTTTCCATGTCAGTCCACACATTCCCCCATGTATTTCCATGCGCCTTTTCCTGTTGTCCTCTGATCTGCTGCAGCTGCTCCTCAGATGCCTCTCCACCGAGGAAAGGTTCCAAAGCCGAGCTGGCTCCTGTTCAGTGCCATGAAGACACACTTTGAGGACCCCTACCCTCACCCCTTGAGCAAAGAGGCAGCAGCACGTGCATTTCTGGGCATGCTGCTGCAAAGTAGCCTGTGTACCATTAACAGTGCACACCCCACTTGGGAAGTCCCTCTTGTGTCTTCACCTGGTCCCCTGTGCTGTTAGTATTGTGCAAGTGGCACAAGAAAAACAACAGGAAAGTAAGATTTTAGTAAGTGTTGGATCTGTGATAGCATGCAGTTAAATCATGTCTGTGTTTTCATGTATGACTTAGTTACCCTCTCTGTAGTGGCTATTGCTATAGAAATAAAATGCTGACTGATAACTGGGAGAAAATTAATTATGGAAGGCTCCTTACACGTGGAATTGCATCTTCAGGGATTTAGTAGGGTTTGGCTCTAAAGCAGAAAACTAGAGAGACACTGTTGGTGCGTTACTGTCGAATACACTCTAGTTCATGAGTGTTTCCAAGCCTTCTTTCTGCTGCTTTACAAAAGAAATGTGACTATACTTATTTCAGTTACCTATGTTCCAACAGAAGAAAAACTGAGGTCGAGTATTACAAAATACTTATTTAAAAGGGAAAAGGGCACAAGACATGATTATGTAGCCAGTATTTTCTTACATTTATTGAGGAATACATTCTGTTTCTCTTCCTTTCTGTTCTCCTACTGCAGGGGATGGATGTGGGCACACAGTGATGTATCAAGACAGTGGGACGCTGGCATCCAAGAACTACCCTGGGACGTACCCAAACTACACTCTTTGTGAAAAGAAAATCCAAGTGCCTCCAGGAAAACGCCTGATCTTGAAAATTGGAGACCTGGATATTGAATCACAGAAATGCGAGTCCAGCTACCTTACCATCCAGAGCTCTTCAACATTGCATGGTATGTAAGAGACAAGGCCATGGTCAATGCATGAACTGGTAAAAGTGTGAGTAAAAGGCAGCTTAGCAAAATGCAAGAAGTGTCAGCCTTTGTCCTCTCCTCCTTTTTGTACTCAAGTATTTTGTTCTCTGCGTGAGAAGCCATTGTCCCACTGTGTGTAGGTCTGCTAAGGCTGAGGGTGGTGCCATGCTGTGCTGCAGAGGGGATGCCGAGGCTCTGGCACACCAGTCCTCAGGGCTCTGCCTTCAGACCTGCAGAGCTGGACCATCACAGTTTTGGTACAGCAAGTCCCTAGATTTATATCAGCCCTGTTCCCTTCTTGTGTAGGGGAAGAGCTTCCTCACAAACTAGGCAAAGATGAGAAATTAGAGTCAATCACCGTGTATGTCTCTCTTCCTAGGCAGTCCATGGCTAAAGAGGAGATAACCTTTACTATTGCTAGCTGCTAGCCACCTTACTAATGTACGGGCTTTAATACTTGCAGATATTAAATGCATTCAGCCAGACTGTGCTCTTGTAAGAGATTTGCACAGGAAGATAAGCAAATAATCTGCTACAGCTGTGCACTTAAAACAATCATAACTGCAATAGGATTTTCCCCAGGGAGAACCTGAGGCCTTCCTCAAAATGGTTTTTTCAACCAGTTGTCACTGAAACTTTTGATCTGCACTTTCTAGAAGAGTCAAACTGATTTTTCAAGTCACGCACCCTTTTTCAGAAATCCAATTTAAATTCAAAGTTGCAAGGGGTTCTGCAATGTAGGAATAAACTCCTGAATTGACAGTTCATGAAATTTTGCCTGCTGGGAGTGGGCTCTGTAGCCCTTCAGTCAGCTGAGGCTAAATGTGCTGTACTGGACTTAACAAGCAGAATGGATTCAAAGGCAAAATGTGGTGAAGATATGAGCTGCACCGTGAGTTTTCCACCTTGCTGCTTGGCTCAGAAAAGTATGTGGTTCTCCAAAGATGAGATCTCACAGGATATCTTAGTAGTAAGGAGGGTTGATTGCCTTTCATTTATCAGCATGATAGGCTTATCACTCATCTGGTAAGAGAAGATCCAGTGGGGTATTAAAGGCTCACAAAGGAAGGTAAAGGTAATTATTGTTCTCATGGGGGAGGTATTACATTTTGAAACAACCTTCACTAAGAGTGGGCAGTGACATGCTGATATCTAAGCCTGCACAGAGCTTGATTTGAGGCATAAGGAGCATCTCTATTCATGTGTGCTGGGATTTTTTAGTGTTATTTATTTCTTTTTTCACTGTGAGAGTGGTGAGGCACTGGCACAGGTTGCCCAGAGAAGTTGTGGATGCCCCATCCCTGACAGTGTTCAAGGCCAGGCTGGATGGGGACCTGACCAATCTAATGGAAGGTCACTGCCCATGTCAGGGAGTGTTGGAATTAGATGCCCTCTAAGATCCCTTACAACCCAAGCCATTCTATAGTTCTGTGATCCATTTCATAACTAAGTAATGAGTTGTGCTGGCTGAACAGTCTGTCTGTACTTGGCAGTAAGAAATAAGTGGCTATTATTGCACTAGCATATCTTTGAATAATTTTTATTGATATTGTCTTGACATTCTAATCTAAGGGTCTTCTCAGAAAGAGGGATAAATCAATATATTGTTTTTTGAAGTGAAAATGAGACTTGGATGTTGATTGAAGTTCTGGCTCCTTACAGATCAGCCTGAAGGCATCTTCACGTCATTTATACTGCAGTCATCAGCCTGTAAGCACAGAATAGCTGCGTATTATGCAATCAAGTCCACATAATTAATTTTTTTAAGTATTCCCACACCCATTTTCAGATCTGATTGGTAATGTCTGATGCATGTGGACTGTAATTTGCACTCTCAGTAGTGAACTGCACAATGAGCAGGTTTTGGTCATATCTGATTAAACCAGTTTTATAGTTTAGGCAGACATACCTTCTGTAATGGTTTTTGTGGTCTGCAGCTCACTGGAGACTTTCCCACTGTAGCATACTTACAATGTCTATTCTACATTCAGGCAAATACATGCAGAATGGATGTGGAAATAGTTCTATTGGCACAAATTCATGATGCTTATATTTTAAAAGATACATGAATTCTTAGATGAGATTAGAGCTTCTCTAAGTCAATTTTTTCAACTTTTTCAGTCTTTTTCAATTTTTTCAGTCTTGCTATAGCTTTGGGTTTCAATATGTATTTGTGCAAGCGGAAGAAGCCTTGTGAATAAGCCCTGCTACATCCTTTCAGTCTGTTAAGTGTCCTTTTACACAGCTGTTTTTGAACTCACATCTCCTCTTTGCAACCCTTCCCTCTTCACGAACATCTCCAGGCAGGTCAACATCTTCCTTTTGGCCAAGGAGATACTGACCGTAGACATTGAAATTCTTTCATGGGATGATGGAGAGTTGAAAATATTTTGCAAGCACTGAAAACATCTGAGCAATTAAAAACTAATCTTTGTGAGTTTTCTGTATTTGACCTGTGTTTAAAAAGAAAAATCTAAAAAGCAAACTGGGAAAGCTGGCAATGTGAATAGTGCTCATGTTTCAAATTAGTCTCAGCAGCCTTTGCTCTTTATTTAGGAGGTTTGCAATTAAAATACAATAAGGTCCAAAGGGAAATATGTTTTAAACATCATGCTGATTTCTTCAGTTCTACAGAAGATAACTATGTGAATGTCAGTATGAGTACAAACATCTGTTGAGGAGTATATCTGAAGTTTAGAAAATTGGTCAGAGGCAAAATACTAGATTATGCGTACAAATACAAAATTAGTGTGAAGAAGACTCCAGATGATAAAGTATTGTTTTCCTTTCAGATTTCTTCCAGTCTTTACATTTAACTGTGATTCATTCATCATTATAACCATCTGCAGCGATTCTTGCAATACAGCAAGGAGTAACTCAGTTTGTCTTTGGAGTATTTATGTTCCACGCAGTATAGGGAATCTGTTAAATACAAATGAAGGGATTAATTGATTTATGTTAGCGGGAACATTGATGCTACTTTTGTATGTTGGTGACTACAGATTAGAGCACTTACATGCAAATTTTATTAAAGTTCAGGACATTCCTTAAATTCTGCAGACAGAAGAGTATAATTCATTCCTAGAAAAGCTTGTAGTGTTGTGTGTGCTGATCTACTGAAGCCTTTCTCAGTCTCAACTAAGACACTATGATGTGACACTACAGTTTTTCTTACCTTTGGTACTTCTCAGTTTTGATGGACCTGTGAAAGCAGCTATTGAATTTAGATTTCTCCAATATTGCAATTAAAAGATGATAATGAAATAATCTTAATAGAGCTCTAAAACTGCATCATACAGTCTCTGAACACTGTATCTCTGAGTTATTACTCCGCAAATTATTTTATTTAGTGTTTACTGGAGAAAGGAACCTGTAGCAAGCCTTTTCTTTCAAGCTGTTAGCTCTGTATCCAGACATAGCTGTGAAAATATTAATCATCAGTCAGCAAAGGGAGTCTAACACCCGTTTTGGTGAAACTGAGTCACCTTTGTCTGACAAACATTTAAATATTAGCACAGCTTTGCACATGTTGTTTCTAGGAGAAATAAATAGATGATCGTGTTCTGTTTCAAAGACACAGCTTTTGACTGGATTAAAATATGGTGTTTTTTGTCGCACAGAAAATTAATATGAGCATAATCTCACAGTGCAGACAAGGTGCAGCCTTTACCGAAATGCTTTTCTTCTCGAGTTAATTGCATTATCTGAGCATATTAAAAATACTGAGCTCTGAAGTAGAGCTTCTGATTTTTTAATTAGTTAAAGGGATATGTGAAAACAAGATTAACCATGTCAGCCCTGTAGTTCTCAAGAACAAACTTTGCACATTTATGAAGGTGGATCATAAATGTTTCAAAAGTTTGACAGGAGCTGCTTTTAGTCTGGTTCTTTTCATGACTCTATCAGATTTCTGTACCTCTTTTGACCCCCTTATTTTTTTATTTTTTCTATCTCTTCCCCATCTAATGCCTTGGTATTTTTTTCCCTTAATTTTGTGAGATGTTCATCAGTCTTGACTGGAGAGAAAGCCAAAAGAAGAGATAAGTGCCTACTTACTTCCTCATTCACTTGCAGTCAGTAGGAGGTTGATGTGTTCCTCTGGGGTGGATGTCAGAGCTGCTGAGTGACTAGTAATAATTTGCAGAGTTAGTGCAGTTGACTTGTTCTTGCATAATTTACAGCTGGTAACTAACACGAAATAGAGAATTTACTGGAAATGCTTTCTTCTCCCTACACCCCATCACTAAAGGTACAGAGTGCCTTCGGATGCCTCCTACCTGTTGTTATCACTTGAGGGGATTCATCAAACCAGTCACTCCTTATTATGTATTGAAAAAAATATCTTGTTTGAATAAAGGGTGTGTCCAGGTTTCTTTTTCATCCCTCAAAGGAAACTTGTTATTACTGTATTGTTTCTGGTATTTCAGGAAACCCAGAAAAATGCCCAGACAAGTTCTTGCTGAAGATCAAGTTGAGCAGTTTCTCAACAGTCAAAACACTTTTAACTGTTGGGTTTCACCTGAGTGGTTGCAGCATCTTGAGTTTTCAGCTTTGGAAGGATTGATGCAACAAAGAATGTCAGACCTTTTTTCCTGTTAGCTGCATACAGTGTATTAGTCTCTGCTTTTTGTTAAACTACAGGTTTAAACTAAGGTCTTCACTCATGATTCTTAGTTGTTGCTGTGTTTGTGTCTTTGGTCAAAATCACAGCAGTGTTGAAAGGGAGGATCTCACCTGAGGTCAAGCAGGCAGACCAGCCTGTGCAGGTGGCCCAGACGCTCCATTTTAAAGCTGTGATTACTTCCCCAACCTAACTCAGATGCCTTTTTCTTTCCTTTATCATAGTCTTTGGCAACCCTTTGGAAATGTTAACCAAAAGTTATATTTGTTTTTCCTAAAACAAGAAATGCTTGCCACTCAGCCTGAGGTCAGACTGTGTTGCTCAGAGTTAAATGTTGAATAAGCAGGCTTCTCATCTTGACTACCTGCTCTGTCACCTCGTATCTGCAGTGTGTTAAACACCACCTTCCCTGCATCCTGCAAGGAAGAACATAGAGCAGCACTTTGTGTCCTTGCAGGGTCCTGCTGGTTCCCACTGCACAAATGCATGTCAGGGTTGGAGCAAAGACCTCTCTTGGTAAGGGGGAGAGGCGGAGTTACTGCTTATCAAAGGATTTGTGTGAATGTGGGATGGAGATGAATTTTGAGACTGAAGATATTTTCATACAACAGATTCTTGCTGGTTTTGTGAGCTATTTGTGAAAGACTTGGACTCTGGGTGGGCTTTTAGCTCTGAAGTGAAACAAGTGTAATCCATGTTCATCTTATCCACTGTCCTTCCCCAGCTACTGAGGTATTCCAAATTGATGTATTTGAGAAAAGGTTACCATTTAAAACATTGTTTTCCCCAAACAAATGCATTAAGACATGATAATCCTTTAGAGGCACATCCATGGATTATTGCTGCATCTTGCCTGCCAACCACAGCTTACTTTGCAAGTAAAGGCTGAAAAAAGGGAGAAGATTCTCTGTTGAACAGAGGACATAATGATTTAATATCCAAACCAAGTTTCTTAAAGACCTTTGCAAATGTCAAGCTGCAGATTTCAAAGGAAGGTTAGGAATTTGAAAACAGAATGTGCATAGTAAACCGGCCATTCAATAGCTGAAGAGGGAAAGAGTTGCTTCTAAAAGGAGGCAAAAGCCTAACAGAAGAGGCTGAAAATATTAAGAACTAGGGAAACAAGCAGCATGTTGGTATTGCCAGCTGGTGTGAAAGAAGAGAGTCCTCTGGGCACAGTACTTCTTAAGGGAAATAGAAAAAATAAAGGAACATAATTCAACAAAGAAAGCTCAGGAGCTGTGCCAGAGCCTGGTTGACAATAGAAGTAAACTAGACCTCATAAAACCAGACAATGCTGTAAAGATCATCAGATTTGCAAAACAACATTATTATGAAAAAGACAAAAGCAGTGGGCTATTGCTAACATTTAAAAAATAAACAACATGTAAAATAGTCTCTTCAGTCTCCAGAGGGGCCAGCCAAAGGATATCCACGAGACAATTTGCTGTGTATCTTGCAGGATGTTAATACTGCTTGGAGACAAGTGTTTTATTTCAGCCACCTAAACCATACCAACAGAGCAAATGTTCTGCATGAAAGGCATTAAAAGTTAATTTAATTATGGAGAATATTAAAATTAGTATACTTGAAATCCTTAGACCTCTAATGTCTCTCCTTCCGACTTTTTATAAATATGTATAAAAGGAATCTGGAATGAACAGACGGAACCACAGTTGGGTCAACTTCTTAATGAGACACGGAAAGAGGAACAGGCCCTGGCATCTAGATATAGCAGTATTGAAATATGGAGAACACCTACTCAGCTTCATCACATGTAACACATCTGTTTATTAAATCAAATTCTTTCCTTTGTTCTTATAAACAAACCAAATAATCCTGCCTACTTACCCCAGCAGAGCTCCAGCCAAGTCACTTTAACAGGAAGCTGAGAGAGATCAGCATTCATGACTCGTTTTTCAAGCCGAATATGCAAAACAACCCACCTCACAACTAACATTAGAAGATGAAAAACTGATAACGTGATCTGGCAGTTCTCAAAAGGGATCTTAAAAAACTTCTGGCTAAGTCCCAGGTTTAGGAATTAAATATTTATCCAGAGTCAAGTCCAAATGCTGCAGTAAAAATTAACAGGGCCTTATAAGCAAGTTTATCATTTTCATACAGGGGCTTTCTCCATCATCTCTCATCCTTACTATGGTTGTACAGTATTCATATAGACAGCCCATGGAAATCAGTGAATCTCAGATGGAATGGACAGACAAGATGGGAGGCACACATGAATGAGTTTTAAAAGTAAACAGTGAAAGTATTTTTGTCACCTCAATTGCAAATGGAAAATATTGAGTAGATTAAATACAGTTTTCAGATGAAGTCTGATGTGTACAGATGCTGGCTGGGTTTAGTATTCTAATGTCTATAGATTCTCACAATATATGTATTTGAGATAACAGTGAGTCAATGGAGAGCAAGCCTACCAGGCACTAGTGTGTCTATAGCAAGTGCATCTAACCAGGCACACCACAAGCCAAAAATGCAGAGAGCCTGGGAGACTGTCCTGTCTCTAGCTGTACAATATGAAAGGAAACAAAAGGACTGATGTATGAAAGTGCATGGGAAAAGAGTACATGAAAACAGATGTTACTTAAGAAAATGTAAAAACAGATGAAAGCATATCTCTCATCAGTCAAAACTTAACTCAAAGAATTTTCTTGACCCAGAATCAGTTTTATTTTCTAAGCATTACTAGTTGTCCCCTTAGTGAGCTTTCTGGAAGACCATCAATGTAAAATAAATTGACTGAAGGGAAAAAACGCAGTAAGCGCCAAAAAGGGTGGATTAACACCTTTCCTAAAAACCAGACTGTGCACATCTCTAGTTCTTTCAGGGAGTAAAGAACCTCTGAGTCAAACTGATGTTTGATCAGTTTCTCGAAGAGCTGTGGTTTAGGGGTGAGATAATGCTTACACTTTTTCCTGAACCCTCCCTCATAGCACATATTTCTCTATTTGTTAGCATGGAAATAAACTCTCCTAGATCCCAGGCAATTCTGAGGACCTGACATTGTAGTGCTGATATGGTATTACCTGAATTATTGAGAAGAAATATATTGAAGTGTTTTGCAAGGCTTCCTCAGTTTGCAACAAAAAGCAAGTGAATGATTTGTAGTATTAATAAAATTCCACCTGCCCATCCCCTATTTTTTTCTAACAAATCTTTGCAAAAAATTTATAAACTTTTGGAAAATATTCCTTCCTTGAGTATATACTCATTCTTTCTTCTTTATCCTTTAAGGAATTAATCCTATGCTCCCTTTATTTTGAACTACCCACAGGAATCTCTTGGTTTGCCAGAACTGCTCTTGGCAGGATATAACCATAGCCCGGTAGCTTTTTTGATTTATTACTTAATAGTAGAAACTTGTCTTTAGACACTGAATGTTGGTTTCTTAAGCTGATTGCTTCTGAATTTCTTGCTTTATAGTTTGGACTATACAGCTCTTTGCGCCTAGACTATTTTGTATTTTATTTTATTGTATTGGTTTTGCTCATGATGTATGATTTGTTTATATAATTAACTGGAATGTACGTAGACTTGCTGGAGACACTCATCCCTGATCCAGCTGATGTGTGGCTGCATGAATCAGCCATCTAAATTATACCTCCAGAGTAGATAGGTCACTGCCAATTGCTGTGAGAAAGAAAGCCAAAGAACACTTGTGAGAAAATATGTGGAGACAGTCCTTGAGAGAAGAAAAGAACTAAAGCTTTCTCAGGTGTTTTATTTTGAAGACGTGCAATGCTCCCTGTCTTTTCCCCGTTTCTCCCTCTCAAAAAAATATCTAAGTTAGCACTTTACTTCTCCCACTGCAACCTGACACAAAAGACCTTCTCAAATAAATCACTCGTGCAGTTGTCTGGTATGACATGGTGTCAGATGCTGTCTTTTTGATAAGTTCATTTCCTAAGCAATTTGTTTAACCCTTTTTATAGACATTGTTTTCTCTGACTAAGTCGTGAGTCATTTCGCAACACATGAGTACTCCAGGGAAATGTCACACTCGTCTCTTGTTTCTCTGCCTGCCTGGCTTCACCATATCATTTTTATAAGCCAAAAGGACAAGAGTTCCTCCTTTTGTTTGTCCAATTTTGCTGACAGCTGGCTGTTGTTGGGTCTCGTTGGGCTACTCCATAGGCTGACCTTATAGTTGGTACAAAGCAAATGAAGTATTTGGAAAAAAGCTTTCCTTCCCTAAGAGTATGAAGCAAAACGAAGAAGCTTTTAGGAGCCTGTTACAATGGATATCACTCATCAAATTTGTGTCACGATGTGAATGTAATTTCTTGTGTCTCAGAAGTCAGTACCAAGTTGCCCTAAAGTAGCCACCACCACCCCAAGATGAGGTTGTCTAGGAAAAATCAAAGTGATCATTTTTCATCCCAAAGACTTGCTTTAGGACACAAAAGCTGTCATTCACCTCAACAGAACAGATGGGCTGAGGGCTTGTAAAGGGTCACTTGGATTTTTTTTCCTCTGGGGAAAAATGTCTGTTTGCCATCTTATAAAAACCTCTTCTTTGCAGTTTATATTGCAAATAGACTCATAAGTTTGAAAAGTATACCCAAACTGCTTTGAATTTTCTGTATTATCTGTGCCTGAAGGCAGCTAGGGACGAGTGTTTGCACCCAGGTACGGTGACAGAAGGCAAGCACAGAGACGGTGGCAGTCTCGAAGGAACACTCCCCTCAGGAATTGACTTTCTGAGGAAGCAACTAGGAGTCCTGGGCACGCCTGCTGTCACAGGAAAGGAGTGTCCCAAAGGCTGTTCCAAGATACTGCAGTTGGTAGCTATAAAACCCTTATCTAATTCACTGTAAGCACAAGGCTGTTGTCTCCCTGTTCCACTTCCTTAATCTTTCCCTTTCTCTCCCTCTTTTTTTTGTTTTAAACTCTAGAGACTTGAACTGTATACTTCCATGGTCTAATGGTGTTTTTAAATGGAAAATTATTAGGAAATGTTCTAAGGGAAGTGTTACTATCTTGCAGTACAATTCAGCTTGTGGCATGCAGGTTCTTGAAAACCAGGTGCTGTGTTTCTGATCTTAATCCTTTCTGACTGGCTGCTGTGCCACAATGGCATGAGCTGTATGTGTTTGGAGGGTTTATCTCAGGGACCCTGCCTAGATCCTTTGAATTGCTTTTGAATGTAGTGTCATTTTCTCTAACGAGTTACTGCTGGTTGTAAGCCTGCTGTACTTCAAAGGTCGAAAGGCATTAATCTTTCTCTTAAGGCTTATGTGATGAGAAATGTGGATGCTGGAATTGCTGCCATGCAGAGACAACTGGATCCTGGCCACTCCTTGTCAGGGTAGCTTTAGAGCTCATACCCGTAAAGGATTGAAGCCAAAACCCTTTTGTCAACATTTGAATTGATACTGAAAGAGAATGAGTGTGTTATGAAATTCTTTGCTAATCATGAGACATTTCCAGCCTAATTATGTCATCTAAACTTTTGAAACCTTCTTTGTTCTGTCTGTAGGGCCGTACTGTGGTAATGTGATGCCTGTCCCCAAAGAAATCATTCTAGATAGCAATGAGGCAACTATTCACTTTGAGAGTGGGTCCCACGTGTCAGGACGAGGTTTTCTGTTGTCCTATGCCAGCAGTGATCATCCAGGTAAGGTGATATCCAAAAATAGTAGAAGATTAGTGGCATACTTCCCCCTATTTAATTATAATCTCTACACACATAGAGCTTTAGCCTAAATGTTTGTTCCTAATTATTGCCAGATAAGCATGAGCCATGGTATTTTTAATAGCATGGGTGCGAGAAACAGTTGTAACATTAACAAGATATAATAGCTGCTGAAATCCTACCTAGGCCATTTGCAATACAGGGCCAATGGAAGGGAAAATAGCACCTTCTCCTTGAAGCTCCACTGTGTTTTGAGCTCCAGCATCAATCACACTGTGATAGAGTGGAGGGGTAGGAGGGATTGAAGTTTTCATTCCCACATTTAACGTTCTGGATGTCTGTTCAACTTTGAAGAAGTTGTAAAGCATAAGAAGAGTAGAAGATGGAGTTGAAAAGAATGAAAGAAAACCATAGCTGTTGCTTCCAGTCTAATAAAATTGCTTAAGTATTATACAGAGAGGTCTTTAAATGTAATTTCATGTTCTGGAAAATATTTGTCTGTATTTTTACATCCTACAATGGGAATTGACATTTGTAAACTTTTCACAGATCTAATCACCTGTTTGGAACGAGCAAACCACTTCACAAAGGCTGAATTCAGGTAAAGAGGGTTTGCAGCTCTGCATTCTGGCTTGCTTTACGGTATCTGTCAACTGATTCAATTGTTAGAAAATGTTAAACAGTCTTGGTTTTCTGCAGAAGTGAAGTTTATTGAGCCCCAGTGCTGTAATGGTCTAAGGGCTGGTTGTGAGAAGCAGTAGTGCAGAATGGAAGACTGTGGCCCAGAAAAATGATGGAATGAAGTTGCAGAGCTCTCAGCAATTCTCATTAAGTGCATACATATACATGGTATATGTAAAAAGAGTTTCCACTTTGAAATTCAAAGTAGCCTCAAATTCCAGTGCTTCCTTTGGGAGCAGATCACATCCCAGCTGATACAAGATTATCTGAGGACAAGCTATAATTTCTCGGTTCCTTGAACTTTGTGATAGGTTTGAAATGGTAATAAATTGTGCTCTTCTGGCTGCTCTCTGGATGTGCATATAGGCTTCTTATCTTACTCTGAAAACTTGTGTGGTAGCATTTCTAGAACAAGAGAATTAAACAGGAATATATGCCCTTGCTAAACTGCTTTTCTGGTTCTTTATGTGCTACTGTGTTCAGTCCACCTATGAACTCACGGGCCCATTTATTTATCTCCAAAATGATGCTCAGTTACAGAGCATCAGCCAGAAATTACTACTAAAATATTTATTGGTTTGAGAGCATTTATTTTATAGGAGTTTGTTTGTGTGTATTGTCACTACAGTTCATGCCTTAAACAAGCCTTTCTTCTCTCACTACAGCAGATACTGTCCTGCTGGCTGCAGAGACATACCAGGTGACATTTCTGGGAATATTGGAGAAGGATACAGAGATGTAAGTACACAGGATAATGGGGGGAATTTATAAAAACAAAAGAAACAAGAATAGAACCACTTGGTTTCAACTTTTGCTGCTTGACTTTTGTTAGTAATTATTTTTGGCTGTTTTGCTATACCTTTTATTATCAGTATATAAGTAAGTTATCAGTATATAAGCACACAGAGACACTTTTCAAACAGACAAATCAATTGTGTGAGAACAAAGTCCACTGATTGTCAAGTATACCTACTGACTTGTGGTTTCTGGCTTTCTGGAAAAAGCCTGCCTAGTGTTTGTCCTTCTTGAGGCAGTGCTCATCCATGTACAAAATATTCCTATGATTTTGGCTTTTACTTGTTTGGTGTCCACATGTGAAAAAGATACATTTCAGTAACACGTGGGTTTTCTTTAAGATTATGCCTGCACTATCCTAGCGTATGCTCTGAGATGAAATAAATATTACACACTGCCTAACCACATCCCACTGGTAACTATCAACCTCCTGGGTTGTTTTAGCTTCTTGTTTTTAAACTGAAAAAGTTTAAGTGGTTGCATTTATCCACAGTTCATATCACTCAGAGCTCTGCCCTCTCTGTGCCCCTCGCCCAGGACTCTTTCCCTGTCATGTCTGTGAAATCTTTACCTCTCTCACAGAGGAGTAAGCCTAATCATACCACTGAAGAAAAATCCTACCCTATCACAGTCACTGAGTTTCCAAAAAGTCATTGCTCACGTTTAACCTGTTCATCCAGTTATTCAAGCATGCTGGCTCCAGCCTGGGAAGTGGCAGAGCTGAAGAAACAAAGAAAAGCCACATTACATTCTCATTAGCTGGAGTTATTCTGCCCTTGGTTCCGATGATTAGGGCAGAAAAGCAGCACATGGCATGACCTCATGCAGATTTTATCTGCACTGAGGAATTTGCAAGAGAAATTTTCCCTCCACCATTAAGGAGGATTTTCTGATGGGAAGAACCTGCAGGGCTCACCTGGAGATGTGCTGCCTTTGTGCCTCCACTCTCCCCACCCCTCCCTGGAGGGAACAGCCCAGCACCCCAGCTTGTCCAGTAGCACAGCCCAAACTGGGCCAGTGTGAACCTGACCAATCTCTGCCTGCAGCCCCTAGGAAAGTCTCCTTTCTACCTTTCTCTGTCCCTTTCCTGCTTTGCTCTGGTCCTGTTATTGCCACCTAGCTGGCACATGAGTTGTCCTGCCTGTATTTTTCCCTATCCTGTAGGGATATATGCCTGTATTTTTTCACTATTCCACCCGAGATACCAGGAAATGGGCTGCACTTAAAACCCAGCAGCAGCTACTGAACATATAGCCAAATCCCCTAATGTACACCATAACTCAAATCCTAAGGTGCAGTAATAGATAGGTCTGCCTTCAGGCAAGAGCACCAAGGATTTACTGATTTATCTTCCCAAGGAAATGTTGCCTTGCCTTTGACTTTTTTTCCCCTGAGGAGTGACAATCTTACAGCATCTTCTCAGAAGCAGATTATTTGTTTTTTCATTTGAAAAGAAAAATTACTTGTTCTTTCTCCCTCCCCTGCCTCTTATTCCTCTTGAGCTTTTGCTGGATTTTATGAGCTGTAACACCTGTATACCAGTGGCTTGGAAGGGAAAGCGTTAGCAGTTTGTCAGATTGATTTCCTGAGCCTTGTCTCCTGCCTTTCAGACGTCTCTGCTGTGCAAGTCTGCGATCCACGCTGGCGTGGTGGCGGACGAGCTGGGCGGCCAGATCAGCGTCACCCAGCACAAGGGCATCAGCCGCTACCAGGGCGTCGTGGCCAACGGTGTCCCCTCGCTCGAGTGAGTACCAGGGCTGGGGCTGGCACAGGGGCACTGCCCACCATCAGCACAAGCAGGCGGGGACACCGTTTTGGGGAGGAAAAGATTTTCGATGTGTTTCTAGGGCAATGGAGATAGGAAGAGGTTCCAGGTTTTCAGTGGCTCTATACCATGTAGGGTGGTATTTTCTTTTTTTTTTTCTTTCTGTTCCTTCCAAAACACATTTGCAAATTACTTTGTTAGCAGATACATGAGAGTACGATGTTCTGCGACGAACAACTTTAATTGATGTGCTAATAAATCATGATAAATTCATGTTAAGTTTAAAAAAAGCTGGGAAAAATAAGTAAAAAGTGCCATTGAGCCATAGGGGATTTAAAGAACAACTTCTTAAACATTGTGCTTTTGACATGTTCAGAGTTTTTCTCTTTTAGAATATTTATAGCAAGGGTGTTATATTTATCACTTATCTTCTGACTTTTAATTGTACTGCTGTTGAAGTAGAAATAAATCCTCTAATCTCTATCCAGCACAGTAAGACCTTCCAGCAACTGCTTCTGTCTTTCCTGTTGGTTTATAGTTTTTAATTTTCAAATGTTATCTGGATTTTACATGAGGCCTTTTTTTCCTTTTTTTAAGAAGGGACATTTCCGTCCCATAGCCTATGAGAGCTAAGGCAATATGTACTATAGTATTTTCCTGTTTTCTCCATGATTTCTCTCACCCCCCTGACAATTTTACAATCATGGTTTCATTCATACAAAAAAAGCATTAATGTGCTCTGTTGCTGTGCTTAAACTTCAGCACAGGCTGAAATGCTTTATATACAATGGCACTGGAGTATACAAAGCTGGGTAGTATGTAAATCATAGCCAAAGAGCTGTGCAGCCTAAATATTTTCTGTTTTTCTTGAAAGTTAGTTGCCAAAGAAAATTAGTATAAACTTGTCTCAAGCAAAGCAGGACTGAAAACGCTGATCAGGCACCAAGCCCCTCCATAAAACAAATAATACAAATTCTTTCCATCACACATGCCAGCTTAATAAAATCCTAAATTAAACATTTTGTACCTTATCTAAAGATGTTACAGAACTGTTCACATACATTCATATGCTTGTGACCCTTGATAATCCCAGTGGAGTAACTCGGACAGTAGCACATAAAATTTTGTAATGCAAGGGAGTTGTGATTCCCATTTGTACTTTTTTTTTTTTCCCAGTACAAGAGCCAGTGGGCAAAGAATGAAGTGTATAAAACTGCAAGTGTACACGTGCTGGGGAGTTTAGCCCATTTAATGTGAGAGAGCACCCTAAGGAGGAGCAGAACCTCTGCCTATAGAGGCAGACAGAGGCACTCCTCATGCATCTCCAAGGGACAGAATTGCCCTCAGGAGACAACCGTGGCTTTCTACAGGTTACACAGGAAGCCACAGGCTCGCATTGGGCCGTATGCCAACAAACTAGATGGCACAGAGTTTGAGAAAAATGGGAGTGTCAGCACAGCGCTTCCTAGGATGTGTCTGCCACACCTGGCAGCTGGGACTGTCACTAGATGAGCAGATGAACTGCTGGTATGAGCCCAGGAGAGAAAAACTGGAGTATGTGGGGAAATGCTGTTGTTTCAAAACATGAAAAAGTGCTCCTAGAAACAGTAGGCCTGTTTACTAAGAAAATATACCGATGCATTTTGTGCTTTAAAAAATCTTTTATAAGAGATATCTACAAAGCTGCATAGTTTCCCTGTTCTGCAGTACCTACATGCTGAAAGAAAATCTTGCAGATGAGCCAGTGCCTGCAAGAAAAAATTGATGCTTAAGCAGCAGTGCCTTAAGTGCTTTTTAGATGCCCTTAAATAAGAGCTTACTCAAGCTTTTAAAATCTCATTTATAGTGGATTTCAGTATTAAAGGTTTAAATTATTTAGTGACTTTAGCCGAAATTGACCTCATCAAAAGCTGCTGCTGGAGTGCATCGAGCTGTTGAGTATCTGTGTTGTTAACGTGGAGCTCGCCCTCCACCCTTCAAGGACTGACCTTGGCCTCCCCACTGCACTTCTCAGTGTGTTTGTTACGCTCCAGCCTCTGGGAGGTTTTCACTTCCCATGATCCATGTGCAGACCTGCACCCCCAGATGATGTAATGAAGAGTGATTTATTGGGTGGATTTATTGGGTGGTTCTGATACCCCAGTGCAAATACACATGGCCTGGCCTGTGACTATACATCTGCACTCATGGAATCATTTGCCTTTGAAAATGCGGGAGACTGCACGCTTGTCAACATTGAAAGATGAGATTCTGGGTTAACCTGCACTGCTTAGGAAAAGCTTGCTTGAGACCAGTTGTGGCAAAAAAAATAAAAGGCAAGATCCTGAAGGTTGTCAGGCAAATGAGGAACATGGGGCAATACCCTCCCTTAAAGGACAAAGTGGAACCTGTGTGACAAATTCTGGCAGCCACGTTATGAAACTGATGAATTACCACTTACTGAATTGGCTTGTTCTCTTTAGTGAATTACAGTAGAAATTTATCAGCTAGATTTCATAGCTTTCTAGACCTTAGAAATGCTATTTGCTAAATTTGCAGCCCTCTATTTGAAAGGGCTCTGCTTGACTTTTTTGCATTATAAGTATTCAAGGAGCGCTGTGATTGCTGTTTTGTGTTTTACTGATTACATAGGTATTTATTTTCTTCTTTCTCTTGAAATGCTTTGCATTCACTAAAATATCAACAACTGTTTTGGCTGTGATGTCAAACTGGTTTGAAGTGAGCAGAGCACATCTGATCGCCCCTGAGGATTGCCTGTGGGGAAGATGTGGGAGGGAGGGCTTGTGTTTCCCCTTCTAGCTACTCAGCCGCCTACATGCCCAAATAAATCAGCTCCCACCCAGAGCTCTGAAGGGCTTCATTTGCCTGTAGTCATTAGTTTTCCCTCAGTGATAAAAAAAAATGCAGTGTTTTTATTGACCCCGACATGGGACTACTTTCCTGTTTTTCATTTGCAGTGCTCTCAAAACATATAGCCCTGCACACCATGGTAAGGCTGCAGACAGTACCTTGGGGGAAATTTTCCTGGCCTAAAACAAAGAAAGGGCAGCCTGAAAGAGAACTGTCTGCATGCTTAGTGCAGAAGTTGTTTTACTGCTTAGTCATGCTGGCCAAGGCTTTTCAAAAGGGGCCAGTGATGCGTGCAACTAATCGAAGTGACAGCGGAGGGGGCAGATTTTCAAGAAATCCAAACTAATTTCATGTTAAAACCCTGGCTTGGCTTTTTATTAGGCAGCCATTTGGAGTCACTGCTTCTGGAATGAAACCTCAGGGGCATCTCCTTGGGAATTAGAAAGTGGGTCCCTGAGAGGCCAAGGAAAACTCAGCTTTCCCTTAGAGTGGTGATTTTATCTTGTCCTGCATGGTGTGGGGCTCTGTGGAGTGGCCCAAGAAATGGCTTTTCCCCTGAAGCAAAACAGTCCATGTCAGAAGGAGGAAGAAAAAGGGAGCCATAGATGTGGTTAATGGAGCATAAAGAGCCATTCCTGATGGGAGATGTTGGCCATGGTTACAACAGAACTGGTTCCCACCCAGATTAAAACAAGAAGTTTTCATCCTATGGCACACCTGTAGCCCACGTAGGAATGGCCAGAGCTGGTGTGGTTTAGTTTCCATCAAGTGTAATTCTTTCACAAGCATCAGGAGCAACAAGGTGATTCAATGGGAAGTCACTTCAAAGCTTTAAAAAATGCTCAAAACCATTAAAAAATTATCTGAATTCAATCACAGTAAGAGTGCTCATAAAGGGGTCAGTATCCAGCCAGCAGAGAAAGTGACTGTCTGGCCAAAGATATTTTACTGGATAAACAGTGATTCTGAAGCTCTACCTCAGGCACTCCTGTGACCACCTCATGAAAGGCTGAATTACCTTTTTCTTTTCTTACAGTGGTTCTCTATCAGATAAGCGATTTACATTTACTTCAAATGGTAAGAATAATTGCTTTGTTTTTTCACTATTTAAATATTTTCTGTAAAAGTTTTAAAAAATAATCAGGAGAATGTCAGGCTGTGTCTAGGAAGGATATTTTAGGACAGCAGTTTTTTAAAATTGGCAAGTGAATAAAAAAAATTGAAGGGATGTGAAGTGAGCTAGGAAAAAAAACACAGAATATGTGCGGTCACACGCACATAGATGAGAAACAGAAATAGTATTCTGCTGTTACATTTCTGGTGCCAGCATATGAAAAATGACAATCAGATAATCCCATTTTTATGTACTTTAGGCCACAGAAAATGAAAGCAGTTTTTCTTCAGACATTTGTAATTTCCATCTTCATCATACAAGCAGAGAAAGAAAACATAGGAGAAATGAAAATATATTTATATTGCACTGATACAGAAGGAGTTTTTGTTTATGATTTTCTAAGATGCAAAACCCTCTTTTAATCTGTCAAGCCGTTCATTTGCATAAAACACAGCAGAGAGGGGGGAAAAGTTCGCATTCGTTCGTTTGAATTATATTTCACTCATTTGAGATAAAATCATTTACTATTCCACTGAAAACTGTAGAGCATGTATAGACCTTTGAATCTGCCAAGGAATTATTTTTAACTTCATTGAACCATATTCCACTGGCCTGTTTTCTCTGAAGAACCTTGATGTGCAGAGTCTTTGGTGGAGTTTGTAGTACTTACCCACAGATATTATCTTCATGATATCACATCTTGGCAGCAGTATCAAGGAGCTTCTCTAATGAGTAACTTTCCTAGCCCTAATTGCAGGTGGGAATCATGAAATATTTACAGTAAAGTATTCCTCTCAGTACAGTGCCTTCATCTGTGAAATGTTTTGTATAGCAGAATTAGTTAATGCCAATCTCAAAACATAAATATTATGTTTCAGAAGGAAACATTTAAAAATAAAAAATGTCTTCACAGGAATGAGACAAAAGTGCAGAAATTTAAGAACTAAATGACAAAAATAGCAGATGTAGTCAGAAGGTGTCATGTATGTAGGAGTTAGACTGGTAAAGGATTGGGACTGCAGCACTCTGGTACTGGATCATACACTACAAATTGACTGGTAAACACCACAGCTAATGGAGAGCATCAGGCTAGCACTAGATTCAGCAATGTCTGACTTTGCTGTTGTGGGTGGTCTTCAAATGTTGCTAGCCTAATATAAAAATATCCTGTGAAAATGCAAAATAACTCCTTCTGCCTGTCTGTGTGGGGACTCCTAGGCTGCAACAAATCTCTCAGTCTGGAAGAGGGATTCCTCTCCAAGAGCCAGGTTACTGCATCTTCCTACTGGGAGGAGACCAATGAGTTTGGGCAACTGCTCCTGTGGTCCCCAGACAAGGCTTGGCTACAAGTCCCAGGATGGTCTTGGGCCTCTAACCACAGCAGCAGCCGTGAATGGCTGGAGATAGACCTGGGAGAGAAGAAGAGAATAACAGGTAAGTCTCTCTCTGGTTGTTAGAAATGGGTGCTTCAGCTGGAGAAGAAACTGAATGCAGCTGAAAAGCTGACAGTGCACTAATGCAACGTTTCTTTTGTTAAATGTAATGAAATGTTCTGCACTCAGGAATATTATTTTCCTATTTAAAATATCATGGCTATTTACAAGACTGATCTTCTTGTGAGGATATAAGATTGTACTCAACTGTCGTGCATATCTGATCTGTAAACGTTGACAGAACACAATACTTACACAGGGAGCAGTAGAGTCTGGGTGGATGATCAGGAATCAATGAGAAACATGAAAGTCACACCGTTTGAAACAAGGCCTAGGTGAAAGAAATTCCTGTTTCCATCTGGTTTAGTTGTAAAAATGTAAATTACAGTTGCTGCTAAAGATGTAAAGATGGCTGATACAGACCATAATATCAAAAAGCAATTTCCATTTTGGAGTCACAGAATCACAGAATGAATAAAATTGGAAGGCACCACAGTGGATCATATGGTCCAGCCTCAAGCAGGGTGATCTTAGAGCACACAGCACAGGATTGTGTCCAGGTAGTTCTTAAGTATCTCCAGTGGGGGAGACTCCACAGTCTCTCTGGGCAGCCTATTCCAGTGCACAGTCACCTGCACAGTAAAGAAGTTCTTCCTCATGTTCAGGTGGAACTTCCTGTGCATCAGTTTCTGTCCACTGCCTCTTGTCCTGTTGCTTGGCACCACCCAGCAGAGCCTGGCTCCATCCTCTTTACATCCCCCTTTTAGATACTGATGGACATTGATGAGGTCCCCTCAGTCATCTCTTCTCAAGGTTGAACAGACCCAGCTCCCTCAGCCTTTTGTGCTCTATTAAAAATGTCCACTGCTCTAAGTTCACAAATTAAAACAGATTTCCATTCTTCACCCAACTTTTAAACTCAATTTCAACACAGTTTGAAAAATAAACTAACATCTTGAAGACCAAGTTTTCCAAATTGTTTTGGCTTCCTGTGTTTGCATTTGAAAATGTTCCCTTAGCAAATGAAAATTTTTCATGCTTTTTCTTAAAAGGGATTAAGACCACTGGTTCTGGATCCATGAATTTCAACTTTTACGTGAAGACATTTACAATGAACTATAAAAATAACAACTCAAAGTGGAGAACTTACAAAGGGATTCTGAGCAATGAAGAAAAGGTAAGGGAAAGTGGGAAGGGTAGTAAAACACAAAACAATAATGCGTATGCTGTCTTGGCATTGAAGGGCAGGCTTTCACTGTCAGGAAAGATTAGGAGTTTCAAACTTGTCTAGACTTGGGCTGTCCTCACCAGTGTAATTTATGGCAACTGAGTAGATAGTGAGCTTGTCAGAACAAGGGAGTTATCCAGGGATTGGTGAAGCTGTGGGACACACACAGGGAGGTATGTGTATGTCTGCACCCTTCTTTTAAAAAAGCAGTGTAATTGGAGCTGTACAGCAGCTGTTGGGGCAAGTCCTTAGCTCAGCTCAGCTCAGTGTTTGCCTGTGCCAGGGATGCTCTTGGTATGGCACCAGCAAAGCTGAGGGTCAGCTCCAAACGCATCAGGATGATCAATCCACCTCCCCCTTCCAAATGAAACAACCCCTTGGGTGAAGGGCAGAGCTGCTGGTGGAGTTTGTCTGAAAACATTTTCCCCTGAGGACCTCATGTTTCCTTTCAAACAGAAGAAATCCCAAAAGCGTTCCTCCCTGTCCCCACAGTGTTCAAAGTCAGACCTCTACTCATCATTCCTGAGGGATCTCACCTTGCCTCAGGAGAAGGCTCTACCTGGTCCTCAGGCCTGATGGCAGTTTTTGAAAATTGTGGAGAGCTGAAGAGAGATTTCCTGCTAGCTCTGATTTTCTTAGCTTGCATGGCAAAGAATTTCACTGCCCAACATTAATGGGGTTAATATTTTTTTAAATGTTAAACTGAGGGGATGCTGGCCCAAAGAATGACAAATCAGCCTAGTTGTGGGTGAACTGCAAAGGCTAGCTATTTAAAATGGGAAGGTTTGCAGTTTCCCACAGTGGCTTGTTATATACAAATATCCTTTGAAAGTGTCATATATTATCTTAGTTTCAATCAACTAAGGTGCATGCCAAAACCTGTCCCATCAGAACCCCATGTGGCCTGGCATTTTGCCTAAGATATGCTGAGCTCACTTCTCTATCTCATCAGGTTTTTAAGTTTTCCTAGATCGTGCGGAAGCATCTCCAAGAACTAATATTGCAAGGACGACTGTTCTATACAAGGGGCTGAGCTGATTCTGGGAAATACAGTATAAGTGCAGTAACAACTATGTAGTTAATAATCATTCTTCAACCTTGACATAGAAAACTGACCATTTTACTAAAATGTCTAGAAATGGTTCACCTCAGTTTTTTTCTTTTTATGTTTCTATCCCCTATTTAGAAGAAAGGGTGCTGCAGTGCTCTTAAATAAAAAAAATTATAGTGTTATACCAACATACATTAACTGGAAATTACACAGTATTGAAACAGTGATAATCTTTCTCCTCTGAGTTAACAGAAAAATGTGATCAACTGGCACAACTAAAAAGATTATTTCTTTCAGGATTTGAAAACAGTGAAATCCTAAAATCTTGTGGCTGAATCCCAGGTTATCAGTATGTCAGTCTTAGGAAGAAAATCTTTGAAGTTGGATGTCAGGAGCACTTTGAAGAAAGAGGCTTTTAAAACAGGGCAGACAACGTGTGCATGTTTTGTTGCAGGTATTCCAAGGCAACTCCAACTCTGTCGACGTAGTGCGCAATAACTTCATCCCTCCCATAGTGGCCCGCTATGTGCGGATTATCCCTCAAACCTGGAACCAAAGGATAGCACTGAAGCTGGAGCTGATGGGCTGTCGAATAATGCCAGGTATGGGGTGCACAGTGCCTCTAAAGCCCACTGTGCTGCCCCAGTGCCACTGATGCCCCCTTCTCTCTTGCAGCTAACAGCTCGTTTACGCATTCAATGTGGCAGAAACCGAGCCAGAGCACAGAAACCTCCCTTGGAAAAGAAGACAGAACTGTTACAGAGCCCATCCCCTCTGAAGAAACTAACCTGGGTAACACTACCTAGTGCTGCATTTTCTCTAGGATGCATCATGTCTTCAGCCCAGTCTGAGCGACCTTTAAACTTTCTCACAAAATCAAAACTTTTATTTTCCCTTCAGACTTTATTAATGACAGAAAGAAGAGGGAGGAGCAATAGGTTCTTTTTGTCTTAAGGCACAGAAAGAGATTGAAAGCCTTAATTTTCCTTGATGTGTTAAACATTGGGCTTTGGTTTCCCTGTCATATTGGTTGATTTGCCATGCTTGGTGGGTGGCTCAAGGGAATACAGTGAGCACTCAGCAGCAATTTTTGGGAGAGTTCTTCCTCACTCTCATCCTGTATTTTAGAATTTTTTAGTATGTGAAGTAGTCATCTCACTAAAGTGTTTTCTTCTCTCCACACAACCATGACTCCTTCCAGAGCGAGTTCCCAGCTGAAAGCAGCAGACACTAGTGCCTGATTGTGTAATTAAACACTCTTCCATAATGCCTGTGTTCATGGGGGCTCAGACAACCATAATCTCCCTGAATTTCCAGTCTTCATCCTTTAGTGTTGTGGAGCTAACTTCTTAGACCCTAAAAAGCAAACAAACAAAATTTGGTGCTTATGCTCACTGTTTGGTGGGCTCATGGCCAGGCAGGAATTGCCAGACCCACTGTACCAAATGCTGCTACCCTTTAGGTAGCTGATAGTTGTAGAAATGCCTCTGTGAAAAAAACTGGTCATAAGAAGCAATCGGTGGAAGAAGAAAATCCTGAAGCTGCTTGCCAAGAACAAGCAAGCTGAGTTCGTCTGTGCAGTGGTATGAGTAAACCATATCCATGTTCAATGAAAATGAAATCTACTGAGATTTCATCTGCTAAATTGTAAATACCCTGTGGACACTTCTACTGCCTTATTCTCACAGCTGGCAAGTGTCTGTAGAAACAGGGAACAGCACACTCCTGACACAAGAGCCACCCCACTGCTAATTTTCAAATCCCTGCTCTAAAGCATGTTGTTTTAGAATTTAACAGTGGCTAAACAGGTTTTTCCCTAGGTTCCCTCATGGAAATTTTTTAACTACTTTGACTGAAATGTTTTAGCCAGTTCAGCATGAGCCAGAAACTTGGCATGTAAAATTAAAGTCTCCTTTGGCAGATTTATAAGCAACTGCAAACAGAGTGTGTATGAGTGGCTTTTTAAAAGTCATCTAGTGTGTAATAAGAAAGAACTGCTCTTTGTAAGGATGCATATAGATGCCAAGTCAAGTGTAACCCCTAAGAAAGTCTATTCAACTGTTTTGTTTCAACATTGTTCCACACAGGTACATACCATCCAACCATGGCTGAGGAGTGGTCTTCTAGTTTTACAGTTGTATATTTTTATGCCCTTTTCAAGAAGCATTCCTGCAACATTATCTACCTTTTGCTGAAGTAAAAATTACCAGCTTTAGAGTAATTTACCTTTTAAACTTTTATCCCTTCTTTTTTCTCATGCAGGTTTAAAGCTTACAGCTATAATTGTCCCCATTCTCATTGTGGTATTTCTGTTCGTGTTCTCTGGAATTTGTATCTGCGCAGCTTTACGCAAGTAAGATACTGGTTTTTGTCAAAGGAGGAGGTGTTTGTGGGTACCTAGCTAGCATGTCAAACTCTGTGCCCTCTTTCCAAGCCTCCTTCCTAGGGAGCTGGGAATTGATCCTGTTTGTCCGTCTTTCTTTTAAGTAGAACTCACCTGTCCCTGTAAATTGTATTTCTTACTGTATGCCTCCCCTAGTCAGAGAAAAATGAAGGTAAAGCTGGTCAGAACTGTGCATAACCAGCTGTTCTCTTCACCCTAGACATACTCACAAGCATTGAGGTGTAAAGCAGTCAAAGACAGGGTACTTTCCACATCAAAGCCAAATAAAAATTCAGTGAAGGGAGGATTTGAGTTATCTATCTGGATAATTTTCTTTTATTTCCCTCCTGTTGTGTTTCTGCTTCCCAATCCCTCAAGTTAGAGCATTTAACCTAGCAGGCTGAAAGCAGAGCTTGACTCTATGAAGTCACACACACACTGGTGTAAGCAGCTAACACAAAGTGATTTCATCTCACAAGACTGGGGACTGGAAGAAGCACTGCTAACTGTGCTTCCTGCTAGATGCCCATTCCTGTTAACCTGCACTTGCATGTTGAACCAGGAAATGCTTCTGTCAGCAGATGGGGATTTGGAAGTGTAAGCAGTGCTCTGGTGATGTTGCTTCATCACCAGTGATGCTCAGCTCTGCCCTGGATTCCCAGTAAATCTATAAAATAGCCAAAGAATTCAGAAGAGCAGACGCAAACATAGCCCAGAGTGACACATAGACATAGACACATCAAACTGATGAGTGCCAGTCCCAGAAATTTGAACACCAGCACTCACAGCTTGCACATAGATGGAGAAAAAGAAAATGTCTAAGTGCTGGTTTGCATGCCTGATGTTCTAGTAAACAGCAAACTCCAGGAACTTGACGTGAAGCCTTGTCCTCAGCCCCTAAGTAAAAAGGCTCTGCTGGAGCTAAGGCATGAAGCTAAAATGCTGTAAGTACCGATGTTTATAAATCCTTTCCTCTCCTTGCAGGCGAGAAGCCAAAGGACTTTCCTATGGATTATCCAGTACTCAGAAATCAGGTTAGTGGAGAATCATGCACTTTGTCCTGTCTTGTCCACTGGGCCAGCAGGAAGGGGTTTATGCAACTTTGCATTTAATGCTTGTGGAACAGCATCCTCATTTCCTAATTCAAATTCACCTCTTCATACAAGGGAAACAGCAAATGATAGTCCCACTTGTGTCATCCTAGCACAGTGCCCTGAGAAACAATATAATTTGGTTTCTATGACAGAAAGGCAATTAACAAAAGATCTATTATACAGAGTGCATAAATTAGCATGTAAGAGTGCTCCCAGGTGCCCTCCTTCTCCTTCCCACTTCCAAAATACCTATTTTGCAGAAAATTGCTGCTTTTCTTTTCCCCACAGCAGAGGGGATTGCTTTTTCTAAAAGAGCAAAGGATAATAATTTTTTATGGCTTTAATATTTTCTTCTCACTGCCCTCCCTGGTTGAAACTGTATTTATAAAACCTAACAACAGTGAACTGTGTTAAATGAGGGATTGGCTTGAGCACACTGCTTTAGGAGATGTGAAATCCTGATGAAGTATTTTCTTTGTCTTGCTCAATAACATTTTGTAAAGTGGGGTTCCCATCAGCTTGGCAATTGGGGTGTTTCTCCTTGCCAACCAGTTCTGTAGAGGAATATCCTTCTGAAACTCGGCTTTCCATAAAAAAACCAAACCACTAAGCACTTCATATGTCTCTTGACAAGTCTCTTGCAATAGCTCAGCTCCAAAATTTCATCCCTCAGCAGGTGCTGACGTCAGTGAAAGGAATGCTGTTACCTACTGCAGCTCGCCCTCATTAGAAAATTAATTTGTACTTAACATCATATTTGCTAATATGATTTTTCAAGGTCACATCATAATCCTTTCTCACTTGCTAATGAGGACAAATCCCAAGAAATTGGAGATAGCCTCTTATCCAGTCAGTTCATTTGTTGTATGTCTGCTTCATAAATCAAGCTCCTAAGCCCTTGTGAATCAGTCTTGGGGCTTAGAAAGCTGTGAGTCAAACTCACCTCTCCACAGACCTTCTGGCACAGGCTCCAGCAAGTCCCTGATACTGTGCATTTCTTTCTTTTCTGTCTCACAAGGATGTTTTGAGAACAAGTCAATTCATGAGGGCAGGTGCTCAGATACCAATGAAATGGAAGACACACTAATCTACTGAAAAAGGAGACATTTTAAGCATTATTTTTGCCACATATTCAATGCCAAAACATAACTGACTTAAAGTTGGTATTTTATCAGTATACTTTGTTAAGGCATCACTGTAGGCATCTACAGAGTTTGAGCCCTTCTTGCCAAAAAATCTTATATAAACTTGGAAATCCCAGTTGATGATTCACTTCTTCCTTCACCCTCCATATTTAGGTGGCTTTTTTTAAACAAACAGCCCATTTTAGTCATGTTTTTAAACTATTTTAATATATTGACAGCAATGAGTATTCCAAAAATTAAACTTTCTGGTAAGTCGTATGATTCTAAGCATTTAACTTGCTGATAAGCCTTCTATTTTTATTTCTTTTCCATAGGTTGTTGGAAACAAATCAAGCAGCCCTTTACCAGACATCAGTCAACTGAATTTACCATCAGCTATAACAACGAGAAGGAGACACCACAAAAGCTGGATCTGGTCACCAGCGACATGGCAGGTAACAGCTGCTCCCCCTCAGATGTGTCCCTTTTGCTATGTATGCAGAGCCAGCACCAGGGAGAGGGATGGCCCAGCAATGTTACAAGCTTCAGCTTTTATGCAAACTGAGGACCAGGAATAGATTTATTCATGCTCATCCCAAATGTATAGAGAAGCAGCTAAATATATTAGGGAGGAAAAGACACACTATTTTGGAATTTTGTTTTCTTGGAGTTGTTGGAAAAATTTCCTGACTCTGAAATAGTTACAGCTGAAGGTAATGATGGAAGGCACTTAAGCATGGATGAAGTGAAATTGTGCCTAGGATAGGATTGATTCCCTTTGCTGACTAATTTTTGTGGTTTTATTTAAACACAAGTGTCTCTGGAAATGAAACAAAATATGATGCCCCTTGCTGCTGATCAGATAGAAAAATTTGAATATTTGATCAAATAGAAAAAGTTGGTTTATGGTGGGATTTCATGCCTAGCTGGAATTTGTGCTGAGATACCTGTGCAGCTTTCTTGCACTCTCTGGGAGATAAGGCCTCCTGAGGAGGAGGCAGGTAGATGAGAGAGAAAAAGAAAGCCAATCACAGCACTTCTCTCCTGTGCTATCTTGGCTCCAGGTCACTGTTTGGATAGAGAAAATCCCAATGAAAGAGCATCAGTACTATTTGCATCCCAAAGGGATGGTTTTTTAATTCATCCTCTTAGCACATCTTATCCCCACCTAGTCTAGTCTGTCTGGTAAGACTAGTGAGACCAGCCATTTCATGGGATCAGCACTCTTGAAGAAAGATTAGTTTGCTGTTTCCAGCCTCCAGATCTTAGAAATTCCTTAGAATTTCTTCTTTGTGTTTGGCAGAGAAATAAATTTTAAAAACAAATGGATGGTTACTGTAATTCCATATGGTGCTGCTCTCAATATCTTTCAAAGATTTCAAATTTCAATCCTTTACAAAAATTCCAATATTAATACACAGAAACCTATAAAGCAGTTTTAAGGAAAGAGAATGAATAAAGGTTGCTCACAAAATCTGATTGGTTATTTGGTTCCATGGCCATGTCTGGGAAGTCTTTGCTCTCTCCACCATCCCCTCATGCTGTGTTTGTGGGAAGTCTGAACTCTCAGCCTGGCTCACGCATGTTTACAGCCTTAGCATTTCACCTGCAGTCTCCTTAGAAACAAAAACCATGAAATAAGAATATGAGTGCAACCTAGAAATGTGCCATTTAATAATTTAATTGCGGGGAGCACACAATTTGCATATAGGTTATCATGCTACATGGAATTCCCTCACTTCAGACCCCCAGCTGCCTGCTGGTTCCCAAAGGCAGCCAGGAGGAAGTTGAGATGCTTCATCCTGAGCGAGAGATATCTGGGGATGGCAGCAGTGATGCTGGGGAGAGCTGCACTACTTACTTAGTGAAATATCATAACACCTTCACCCTACATGCTGAAGTTTGGGACACAGCCAGAAACTGCCAGGAAGATTCACAGGACATATGGGATCGAATTCGACGCTCATGTCAGATGAACCGCGATGCCAGAACAGAAACCGAGCTATCTTCTTCACGCCTGCATGAAAACACGATACTTTAGCAGTGTCACTTACTAGAGCTGTTCAGGCCACCGTATGTATCTGTAAGAGATTGTCACCAGCGCCAAAGCGAGAAAGTTACAACGTTCACTTTGCTCATAATAGTGCGACTTGTTTTTTCAGAAAACCTTCTTGTTCAAATCTCCTCACACGGCCACCTGGCTCCTACCTTAACTAGAGCTGCAAACGTACTTCTTGAGGCCCTATTTCCCCCATCTCACTCCTTGCTCTTGCCCAGGCCATTTGCCTTAGGCTAGCTCTATCCCTGCCATCCCCCTTGACTGGGTGACTGCCCAGTGCCTCCGGCAGCACCATTCCTGCTTCTCCCCCCAAGCTCATCCCCCCTGGCAAGCCTGCAGCCATGCTGAGCTGGCTTAGCACATTTCACACTTCCATTGACTCTCTTGGCTGCTGTTTTGCCTAACTTCATCTTTCTTGTCAGTCAGCTACTGTGAGATGCCTTTTAAATAAAGCCGGCTCGTTAAGAATCCCCATGGCATTTTAATTATTCCAAAAGTGGAACACTCATTTTGGAGAACTTCTCACTTGTGGATCTTCATGCAATGTCCTTTGTCCAGTTTGCTAATATTTTGTTGACCTCACTCTTTTTTAGGGCTTTCAAGTATACTCCAGAAATGTTAATTTATTTGGGAGGGTAGGTAGGGAAAAGGGAGGGAGGGAGGGAGGGAGTAGTAGAAAAAGGGGTGGCAGATTGGAGCTTCTCTGTGGAAGAGCTTCTGCCATGTTCTGCAACAAGGAGGTTAGAGGATCAGTGTTGGCGAAAGGTTTCTTCACATCCCCAATAACCACACATTTTAGGCAGTAACAGAGTAGTTTTTCAACATAAAATACTTATCTATGCATAACTATTATATATATATAAGATAACCAATCTATATGCCTTATTGAGCATTTCATGCTTCCTTTTAGATTATCAGCAACCTCTCATGATTGGAACTGGGACGGTAACACGTAAAGGATCTACTTTTCGCCCCATGGACACCAAAGAGGAGGGAAGAAGGGGGAGTTCTGAGTTTGAAAATCACTATCACTGCCCTCACAGAGCTAACAGGCACGAATATGCTCTGCCCCTGACCAGCCAAGAGCCTGAGTACGCCACCCCCATCATAGAGCGGCACATAGCAAGAGAAGGTAATTTCCCCTCTGAGAACGGCTACAACGTTCCTGTCGCCTCATCTCAGATACATTCCCTTACTGCTGGCAGCTTCTCCAGCTCGTGTAAAACCGACACCAGGAATGGAGACTATCAGACACCCCAGAGTATCATAAACTATGACAAACCCAAAGTTAATGGTGTTGTGACCTCCATGAGCTACAGCACAGACTACCAGAAGCCCCAGCAAACTGCTCTGGGGGGCGAGGGTTACTCCACGCCCAGGGACTGCCTGAAGCCCATAAGCCAGACAGCAATGACAGCTCTCTTGTGATTTGCCGAGCAGGAGCGGCACGGTGCGCAGGAACGTCGCTGCACAGCTTTCTGAAGTGAAAACAGAGTTTGGAGGGACTCTGCTGTGGGAGGCAGAAGGCAAACAAGCCCTGTGTACATAATATTGCTGTCTTGCTGGGTTCTGACATCTGAAGAAAGCATATGCTGTTTATCACTGTTTATAGCAAGAGAGATGTTATCAGTGAAGACTGTACATCTTATTTTCTGTAACTGATCTCAGTGCTCCATTTGCAATGTGTGCAATTTGTACATAGCTTTTATTTAAGGAGAATTTCTTAGGTTTCCTTTTCACCTGGGGGTTTGAAAGGATTGCAGGAATGCCTATTTAAGAAAAACAGTCCTCTTTTTCTGTCTTTATCTTACCTGCTGCTGTACTGGCAGCTGTAAATGGTGTATCTTATGGTTATGTTGATTCATCTCCTTTCCTGTGATAACTGAAGATAGGGCTGTAGTTTTAACTGGGAGGATAGAAGTTAAATTATTTTCTGCATAATGTGCATGAGAGAAGGCAGCTGAGTATTTAAATACTGTGCTCCAACACAACTTCCCAGCTGCTTTTTTAGCAGCAATTCTCACATGCTTGAATTTCATCTAGCATGCAAGCTGAGCCCATCAAACTTGCAATTCATGTTAGAAAACAGGTAGAAAGGCTGAAACTGGTTTTGGGTTCAAGCCATGGTTATCACTCCACAACAGGGGAAAAAAAACAAAAACCCAAACCAAAAAAAAACCAAACAAAACCAAATAACATATCCAGTACCAGTTACTCTGGGGAAGTTATTTTAATTTTCTTTATTTAGGAAGTGTGTGTGTAACCAAAATGTGAATTTACAGCTGAGAATTCAATGCTGCTCAAGCCCTAGCTGATTCTTTTGCTGCTGAACTATAAGGAAATTTGTTCCTTGGCACAAAGCAGCAAACTTCCTGAACTCCTCATTTCTCCACTAGGTATCTTTCTGTCTTACAAATTTAGTGTAACATTTCTGTTAGAAGTATTTAAACTAACTAAAACACAGTGTGTGTATGGGTTACTGTTGCAGTTAAATTTGCTAGACAGCAGATCATCACTGTTGTTTTCCAATAGTTTTTCTTTTGCAGCTAATGTTTCCCTTAGTTCTGTTTTCAGACAAACTTGAAAAAGCTTGGGATTGGGTGCAATGTATCGCACAGCAGCTGGCTCCTCTTTCAGCAGGGGCAGCCTTGGAGCAGAACAGCTTCTGGTTGTGACTGGGACCGTCCACTGCCCTTCTACCTCCAGTGCTTGGGGCATTTCTTTGAATTCAAAAGCTTGTCCTGAAATGTCAAGAAGCTACATACTTCTGTGAAGAAAGAATGGTGCTATACTCAAAGCACAAGGTTGGGAAACGAGACCAGTAAAACCTGAGCTCTGGGAAAGTCGCTCTTTGAAGGCCCTCCCTTTATTTCCTTGTATATAAACGGGATGATTTGCAAAGGATGCAACAGAAGATTGATGGGAATGCTTTCAGATCTCTGGGTGGAAAGTGCTGTTAGAGGACAGGCTGGTTGCAGTGGTACTGCTCACAAATACTGCTAACTCCAGCCAGACCCGAACTTAAGGCAAGCTTGAGTGGGTTCTTTGCATACCCTTGTTCTGCGGCCTCAGGTGGTGCCATTCCCCCGCGCTGCCGCTCCGTGCATGCGATTCCCATGCAAAGAAGAAAGAGTCAAGGTAACCTCGTAGCCTTCCTGTGTTTGCTGTCAATACAGTTTCTGTGAAATGTCTAAAACACCTCAGGTCCTGAAGTGAAACAGCAGCAGCCTGTTTGTTAGACCGAGCTGGGCGGTGTTGTTTACCTTCTGTTGTTTACATGTCTGTGTAAATAAAGAACACTGGTATTTGTAAATCAGCCACACAGGCCTGCCACTTCACTCAGTGACTCGATCATCGCTGCACGCCCACTGCCGCCACATACCCTGCAGGGTGAGAAGGAAGTGTTCCTCACGCCCTGCAAAGTGCCAGCTGCGCTGCTGCAATTCACGGCCCCACTGTCACAGAATAAAAAAAGATCCTCTCAGTGCCCCATTTAGCCCAGATTTTCTGTCCATAAGCTCTAGAGAAGAAGAACCCACAAACAGACTCCTGCGCCAAATGCCGCTGCTGGATGCATATGATTGAGGAAAGGATGAGGATGCCCTCCTGATGAGCTTGAAACCAATCCTCTGCCCACACAACTAATTAGCCTGACTTGTCACTTGACAAACAAGTCAGTAATCAGGCCTACTCCCCACCTAATGAGGCAGCTAAGTAACACTGCAATGCAAGAGGACCAGGCAGCAGATGACACTACTTGTATTATAATGAACTTTTTGCATATTTCTGCCACATGCTTGGCACATCTGCAGCATGGTACAAGTGTCAAAAGCTTCTTGGCAGCATCTGCCCATTTCTGCTGTCATTCAAACCTATCTTAACACAGCTGATTTAGCCCAATGGAAAGTTTGGTCTCAATTTGCACCTTGCCTTCACCCCCACTCCCCTCAAAAGAAACCGAACAAACCTGAAAACGTGGCTTAAAATAGGTTGCCAAACATCTTCAGCCTCCCTTCACAGCAGCTTAGTGCTGACAGGGACAGAGGCAGCACATCTGCTGGTCACTGCCATGGTGCTTCATGATTCACATCTGAGTAACTGCTGAGTGTGGTTAACACTAAAAGCCTCAGGCCTCTCCACCTTGGCCTAGGAAATTTTTAGCAACCCTAGCAGCAGATACACAAGGGAACTTCCTATTCTACATCTCTGTACCCTTATGGTGGTAGAGATACAAAATCCTGGTGTAGGAATGAAGGAGGATTGCCTGAACCTTACCAATGCCAGTGACCATCCTCATGTCCATCCTCTGAATGGCTTTTTACATACTGAGACATCAAACTCCAGCTTGTCTACATCAGCCTGTCCTCACTGCCAAAGCCAGATAAAGGTATAACCTAGACAGCCTTATAAAACATCGCAGGTTTAAAAACCTTTGTTCCACAGTGAAGGTTAGAGTATGCACCATTTTGGGGTATTTCCACACTCAGAAGGCCTGTTAGCTCTGGATGTCTCTTCAGCATCTCCAGAGATCGTGTGAGAGCAGAGTCTGATCCTCTGGTCAACAGACTTATAGTGGTATTTTGGTACCAAACTTCTTCCCTGAGCAGGCACTCCCAGTGGGTTAGAACAGTAAAGCCAAGTCAGAGTCCACAAGAAGGTTAAATATTAACTGCTCCTGGCACTTAGGACCTGCCTGTCCCATTGCTGTTGATAGCAAGTCACTGACTTTGCTGGGAACAAGGGAAAAGCTCTGTAACTGCACGTCTGACCGAGGAAACTGAAGGAGGTGGCTCTTGAGGTAAGAAAGTGTAAAAAATGGTGTCAGCTACCTACAACTCAAAAAAAAAAGACAGCATGCATTTCCAACTGGTGCCTTATATTTAAAACATAAAAAATTTACAAAAAAAATCCCAACTACAGCAAAGGTTTCAAAAATACCACAGCAAAACCACAAATTTTCTTTGTCCTGACCTCCTTAGACTGGCAAATAGATCACAAATTCTTATTTCCTCTTTCAAGAACCTTTCTAATGCTCAATACAAAAACATTCTTTTCTATCAAGTGTAATTCTAAAGAGTCTTTTTCTATTACTTTTTGTTCCTAAACATTAGATATTAAACCTTACCTTAGTACCTACCATGATCTTTACATCCAACAGGCAATAGATTAAAATCAGCCCTAGACTGGAATAAGGATTTCCTGACTAAGGGTATGTCCTGGTTAGACCATCACCTGCTCTCTTTTTATGATCTTTGGATCAACAGCCTGGCCTCGCCTTCCTCTCCAGACATCAGGCACAAGATGGGTTCAACCAGCTCAGTAGCCCTCTCATTACAGCAGTCTGAAGAGATGGGGGCAGGCAGGGAAAGCCCTGAGGCCCATCTGCACTCCTGGCATCTGAGGAGTATTGTGAGCACTGAGCTAAAATGGCAGCAGTCACAGCAATGTCTCTAGCACCTGTGTGTAAAAGACAGATCCCTGGCTTCTTTGTTTCCTCCTTGAAAAAATACAGGAGGTTAGAATCCAATCATTAGAAGCAGCTTGTGAATCCAATGGCCAGTCTGTATTATTGGCATGGCTAAAACCTTGGAAGATTGTTTTTGATACACACTTCCTTCAGATTTTTTCTACTGACTGCCAGAGAACTGGCAGTCCTTCACTCCATGGGCAGATTTTAGTGGAACCCTGTCTGAAGCACAAACTACTCCCTACACCGGATGGGAATATCAGGCTATAGGTCTCTTTACAGGAGCAGATATCTAACTGTGCTTACCTGTTTGGTAGATCACTATCATTGAAACAAAAAGTGAAAAAATGGAGAGTTCTAAGAAAGGAGTCTGTGGTCTCACAGCAGTCTTGCAGGATCAGATACCCACTGAAAAGTAACCTTGTAGAAATCCATCTGTATTCTTCTGTCCACCCTCTCTCCAAAATCAGGTTAGCTTTGCTCAGCAAGTGAGCCTCTTAAGGGCTCCCAAGCCTGTAATCAGGCCAGACTGAAGGGATGACAAGGTTATGTTGTTGCATTCCTTTTCCCTTATTATTGTCTGTAATAAAAAATTGTGTATCGCCCTTTTCTTTCCAATGTCAGCTATGATGCAAGTTTGTAGTGACCTCCAGCCTCCACTGTGATTATTAGTACAGTGTGAAAACAGAATTTACCATTTCATTTGAAATTCATCAGCGTTGTTGATACCTACATTGAAAATTACCCTGCCATAGCTGTGTAGGGTTAACAAGACTATCATTGCAATGTCTATGAATTATTGAAGATAGAGTGAGTTTCACAGAACATACTTATTTAAAATGAAGGTGCCATTTCTGCACAATCAGTTTCAAACTTAAAATAGAAACCTCTCATGAGGGCTTCCTTTTTTTGAAGCCCCTTCCTCCCCCCCGGTACAGTCCTACAATCCATTAAGGACACATGACAAGGAGTCAGATAAAGTATTTCTAAACTAGATAAAAGACAAGAGGGAAGACATCCTTAGTTGGAGAAAATTCATGCTACCCGTGATAAGGAGGATGCCTCACATCTGACTATCTGTGCTATCTCACTGTGTAGCCTGGACATGAGGATTTGGAGACCTTTTCATTCAAATGTCACCAATTTGTTTAGGCTTTGCCTCACATTAAGTGGCTGTAAGTTCTGAAAAACCTTTGCAATCTACCATAGGCAAAGGTTATTTGGTAACCTCTTGTCCTAGGCTGAGTTAATTCATTACTTAGACACTCACAACACAGCTACTGCTCTGCCATGTGACATCAAAGAGATTATCATCCTGTTTATTTTTGTACAGTCACAAGTATAAAAAAGAGAAATCCAGGAAGGAGACAACTTAATCTTAAAGCCCAACATGATCTTTTACCATAGTAAAAAATAAAAGTCAACAAATACAGTAGTGTTACTAAGGCGTTTGTGCCCTGAATAATCACCCTGAACAGACCTCAAGAACCCATAGTTTTGACTAGACAGAAAATTTTTAACAGACTTTACTGGAAAAGCTCCCTTAATGTATTAATAATCTTCATTATTGGCTAACCCAAAGAGGAACAATACCCTGAATACCCAGCATTTCCTTCTACTAAATCTGAGCTACCAAAAAGAATGAGAAAATATAAAAACATAAATTATTCAAAGCTTGTAACGTTCTCTCAGCCAAATCAGATGACAACAGACAATAATTGACTTTGAAAACACATGTATGTTGCCTACTAGAAGGCAGGCAAAAAGGTAGGGAGTGAGCCAAAATTTTAGCTTAAAAGAAACACCCAGACCAACTTAAAATAAACAATATGGAAACTCACAGCAATGGGTGATGCCTGAGCCATGACAGGGGGTTTTATCACAAGTCCTCCTCCATGAGGAGTGGCAGATAGCAGAGAAGATGGTGATGCTTGCCATAAAAAAGGGGAGAAAAGACCCAGAAAGACTGGGTACTACCCACCACCCTGCCCCTGGTCTGAACACTCCTGAGCATATACTAAAAATCAGTCTTTACAAATGTGTTTTCTGCATCTTTATTTCTCTGGCCCAGGCAAACACCATTTCACAGATGGGCGAACTGAGATAGACAGATATGCTGCCACCTGTCCAGAGCTGTAGCAACAAATCAAACCTACCCAAAAATGCAAAGGCCTCTGAAAACATCAACCACAAACCTGTGAAAAGTCCTCTGTCGAGCAGGGAAAACAGGGGCGATAAAGACTAAGACGAGCTAGCAGACCTCACTTGAAGAGGCAGCTTTTCTTCACATCTATGGCTAAGCTTTTTATCCTTAAGTGACACCATCTGTTCTGACAGACAGTTTTATAAAATTTGAATAAGGTGACCTGGATAAAGCATGCCTGTTATATGGAAATGCCGGTGTCATACGTGGATGTGGAAAGGTTGTGGATGGTTCATGCATCAAGGGCTTTCAGTGTCTCATCATAAAAGACCACACAAGCCTTTTCTGACACACCACAACAAAAAGCAAGCCATGCTTTTGATAACAATGCTGCAATAAGTTTTCTACTATCTTACAAAGACCTTCATTCATACTCCTTTAAGGTAAGTATTCATGTATATAGGTAACTTCTAACATATGAAGTCATGGTCCATCCTCCCCCCTTTATAATACCACCTCATCACGGTACAAGGACCAGCACAAGGACATAAATATGTCTCTGCTGACAGGTCTATTGATCACCTGGTTAGTGACAACAAACAAGGTCTGCAGACTGGACTATCATTTGGTGGTCTCTGGAAAAGAGCACCAGTAGAAAAAAGACAGTGGTGGGTCAACATGAACTGACCTTCCTCTTTCTCCAACCAAGATGCTTCTGTCTGAACCTGGGCTAGAGCAAAACACAATTGTCATCTCCTTTTCTCCCGCTTCTCCTCACCTGACATGACCATGGACAGTCTCTTTGTTCCAGGAATGTGACAAGGCTGGCTCTGTACCCTGGTTGAAGGGCACTAGTGAAGCACAGGCAGGAGTATTTAGGAACCTACCTGGCATCTCACTCCATGTTTCATCAGTGCATTCGGTTCCTTCTATTGGAAAGCCTTAACCCATCCACAAACAAGAGATAAAACATTTCACTGCTGGTCTCAGCTTGTAAGAGAGCAGAGCACTCATTTTTTAAAAGTAATTGATGGGGATAATCAAGTGGTTTTTAGCAAGTCATGAATGCAGAGCTGTATGTAATTATATGTCTGTGTTTATGTATGTTTGGACGTATGCTTTGCTGATATATAGAGAGAGAGGACAATTTTTAACTGTAATATGTGCATCTGCAAACTACTTGCTACAGGATGTCAATTAGACTGGATGTTAATTATTTTAAGATTACATATTTCTAGAAATCGTTCTAATGAATAAAGTAATGAATAAAGTTTTTCTATTTTTTTAATTAAAAACCACAACCAACCAACCAACCCACAAAAAAACCCAAAAAACCAAAAAAAACCAACAACAACCCATGAAACAATAGGTTCTGTTTCTCAAAGGTTCGTTAACGCTGAAGATTGTAAGGAAGCTGCTGCCCCCTCTTGGCACCACATACAAATGCAAATACCTAGCACAAAAAAAAAAAAAAAAAAAGATTCTGGTCACAAATTGCAATTACTAAGTAATAGACAAGTTTGGATGTGGAAAACAGCATAAAAACTGACACAGCCCCAAGTACACTTGCCTACTTACCCAGACCACTCAAGACAACCCCATTAACTTAGTACGATGGAGGGGGTCATAATACATAGAATTCCCATGTCATTTAAAATAAAAGTTTCTAATATGTAACCTGGATTTAAAGTAACACTTCAAATAATACTTAAAGGAGCAGTCTAATTCTGCTGGCTTCCTGAATTGCCCTATAACACCCCACATCTCTCACAAATTAGGAGAACATCTAAACTGCCACACTGGATAAAAAAGGAAAATCAAATGAACAGGAAAGCCTGCAGCAGCACTTAATTGACAGCTACACAGAAATCCCCATTTATCATATATAAAAAGTCAATATCTCAGTTCCAAGCCCAAACCTGCCACCCTCAGAAGCTAAGGGTACCCACTGCAGGGTATAAATTGTAGCGCCCTTGGGGAATCCCTTCTCACAGAACCACAGACTACCATGCAAATTATAAATTAAATCAAGAGGAACTGGTGCATTTATGGACATAACTCAAAGGCTTCATTTCTACAAGAGGATCAGCATGGGCAACCTATAGTAATCTTCTTCCCTAACCTTTAGCAGAAGAAGAGTCAACAGTGGCACTCTCTACAGGTTGTTACAGCAGGGATTGAATAGGGACACTCCATTCCTTATTGAAGGGAAAGCATTCAAGTCAAGGACATTTCCAGCAGTGAAAGCCCAGTGGACCAAATATGTAACTATTCCAGTTCAGCAGCATGTCTTTAATGCTTCCATTCCCCCAAAGAAATTGATGACAGACAGAAACACTTGGACAACAGCAAGTAAAGTAACATTAGAAAAAGTATTTTCATGGGAATCTGACTTACTTCATTTGACAGAAGTAATATCTATGCAAATATTTAGACAGTTCATAGGCAAATGAAGATACAATCAACAGGACTTACAAAGATTTATGGATATATTTGAAGACTTGCATTTTTAACAGAAAAGCTACCAGCTGTCTCCCAAGCATCCTTGACTTCCAGCACTACAGGCAATCAAAACATGTCTGTGAATGCCTGTATTTCCACTTTATTTGTATTTACATTTTCCTAACCACCTGATTGAGACTCAGCCATTGAAAACCAGGCAGCAGGGAGCTGATGGTCCCTCAACTGGATACTGGAGAAGCTGGGGACCCAGCTAAGGCTGCAGTGCTTTTCATTCCAAAAAGGAAATTTGAAGAAATACAGACTGCCAAAAACTCTGAAGGGAATTGTGATCACTATCTCCAGTAGAAAGTTACAAAGAAAAACTGAAACCAGTTCTCCTGGGATCAATACATGGACTTTCAACATACCCTACACAGGGGACTGGAAGATCATACTCCTGCAGAGCCTTTAAAAACACTGGCAGCTCCAATGCTTACCTAGGGAAACACAAGCCTTAGCTTGAGGCAGAAGGCTGACAGAGACACCAAATAATTTGGACAGCTGATTCAATCAAACTCTTCTACAGAGTGTGGAAAATTTACCCAAGTGACCTAAAATTTTCACCTAGGAATTGAAAATCCTCAAAAAATACTACTTGGCCTTTTTCAACCATTTGACTCAGAACCACTGTTCCTACACAGAAGCGGGCATCAAGAGCAGATTCCAAAGTACATATGTGGGAAGGGAACACCAGGTGAACAGAGCAGCTAGGACAAGGCTACTCTGAAGCATTAAAAGCAACATGAGAAAAAAAAATCTATGAGAATAGAAAATCCAAAGAAATGGAGTGTTTCTCTTTCAAAGTCAGCATGTTTTCCACTTCTCAACTCTTTGGTTTTCTTACAACTGTGAAACTTCTAAAGAATTAGGAACTGCTTCCTGTTGGAAAAGACACACTGGACAAGGTGGTAATATTTCCCAATTACTGTAGTGTAAGTTCAAGTTAATAAAAGCAAGCTTGAAACATATTAGCCTGTTCTTTTTCAGGCCATTGAGCTGAGGTTTCAATCAGCAAAAAGAGACTTCTTATACATATCCTAAGTCAGGATGCATTTCTCTTCTGTCACGCGGGTTTCTGAAAAAAGAAGAATGTAGAGGACTGCTCCCAGTGACTGTGGTCACTGAATAGCCTCTGAGCTCCTTCAGCAAGACAGTGGAACACAAAGAAATTTTGAATGATCTTCTTTGACCTCAGGAAACATACAGAAAGAAGAGAAACAAAATTACTTCTTTCATCTTCATTCAGAGCTGCCTCTATCCCTCTGCTTGTTTTACAACACCACAAGCTAGATTTCTTTCCTTTCCCTCTGCCTTCCATCTGCTGAAGTCACCCGTATCTAAACCCTCCTAAAAATTTAGAGCTAAAAAATAAATAGCTAACAGTTTCAGCCCTTACCAATTGTACATTCTACATCTTTTCATCCAACATGACTCAGCCCTGTCTATTGAGACAGTTCCTACGCTCACAGTTTTCTGCCCTCTGCTTACACACTCCCAACAAATCCTTAAGCACTACCATAATTATACTACTACTAGTTACCACACCATTGCCTTTCACTTGAGCTCTCTGCTCATTCAGATGAACTTCATGTTTTAGGGTGAGTTGATCACTCAAGTATAGGTGAGAAATTATTTCTTTTAAAATATAATTTAAAACACAAAACAGACACTCAATCTGAACAAAAAGACTTAAATATCAGGACTAAAAGTTGTAACCTGAAACGAAGTGTTTTGTTAACTTCAGTGGAAAACGTAGAGTATTTCAAAATGCATGGAAAACAAAGATAAAAAGTAGTTTCCACAATTTTAGCCAAATGACTTAACCTTTTGACAGGTCTAGGTCTTTATAGCTCTTCCTAGTCAAGGGTTTCAGAATACTTATGGTATAATTATGCAGTCAGACACTGCAAATATTTTTTGGTTTTTAACTGAAAAACATTCAGCAGAAAATGCATCTAAGTGAAATCTGAGACATGTCCTATAACTGTGTCTTTCAAAAAATGTATTTTGCTCTTAACTATTGCCAGCCAAGACTAGATTAGAGTCAAACTTCACATTATGGTGTTTTGATTTCCCCCATATTAGCTTTTTGGCCAGGTGTGGACTACATGCTTAACAGATAAAAAACACACACAGGGTTGGGTCTTTTCTATGTACAAAAAGAGAAGAAAATGAAATACAACTCTGAATTAGGTGCAGAAATCATTGCAATGCAGAAGACTATATTTATTTACAGGCTAATAAAAATATATTATATTCAGCTTAGCTAGGTGTATACATGTTTTGCAAAATGTTCCATTTGCTACAGAAATGAGAGTAACCCATGATGTAATTATGTTTGGACAATTACAATAAATATCTGTATTTTGTTTGATACAACTGTGGATTAGCATATATTGAGACGGATACAAACCATCTTCACTGCCAAGAATACACTTCTATAAAGGAAATACTACATACAACCTTTGATCAGCGTTAAATTTATTGCCATAAAGCACTTTCCTTATCTTACATGCTTTTAATTAACATTGGTCCCAGATGCCAACACTGTCCACCTTTAGCTTAAAATACAATTGTCTTACTGAAGATTTTAATAGGAAAGGAATTATATACCAAAAAAATTGCAAAATTATCTTTAGAATATTATTTTATTTTTTTAAGTAAAAATATATATACACACGCAAGTAAACTGTTTTACACTTTAAAAAATTAAAATGGAGTCTGAATACTGACTTTCCTCAGAAACTCTTCCAAGTCTAACTCATTCAATCTCTGAGAATCAGCAGGACTGAGTCTTCCAGTTACTGACAAAGGGGAGAATACACATTTGTCCATTGAATCTGGAAATCTCAACTTGCAAAACTTTTCTCAGTTCAAATATTAATCTCTAAGCATTTCAGTATGATTGCAAATAAACCAGTACATTAAATCAGCTGGTAGCAAGCACAGAGTATGTGGAGACAGACTGTAGTGTCTGAGCATAATCCTCCCATCCATGGCTTCCTAAACAGAGATTATAAAAACTGCTGGGAAGGAAATCTGGTGATAATTTACTGCTACCTGATATGTCTAGTCCCAGTCATTTTTCTCAGTAATTGTACCTTCTGTTGATCTCATATAGAGATAAAAGTAAAGAAGGTAAGAGCAGAGAAAAGGTCCAGGAGATAAAGAAGAGAGCATAGCATCATATGAAACTGGCAGACGAGGAATGTTGGGAAAATAACGAGAAACATTCTTCTACTTCAGGCTAAAACTGATCAAATGCATTGAACAGAAAATACAGTGCATCATGAAGTAAGAAAGAAAAAATAAATAAAAAATTTCACCTTGCTCCCAAATATAGGGAAACTGTACAGGAAAATTAAATGTCTTTTTAAAAAGATACAAGACTAGTTGGACAAGTCTAATTTCTAAGAACTGCAGGAAGATTTCACACAGCAATGATTTTCAAAGACAAGATGACCACAACTTAGCTTTGAACTGTCCCTTCCTGACAGAGGACATTGAGTGTTCCAGGCCACAGACAGTTTCAGAGTGCACTCTGCTTGAGTAGCTGTGGGAAAAACACAAATCTGGATGCAAAAGTTCTGGCAGTGGATTCATCTGCTAACACGCAGCCAATGTGTCCTCAAGTTTCTGAAGCTTCAGAAAAAGAAACATGCCTGGGGACCTGTTTCTTCTTCACACAGCTTTATTTTTAAATACTAGTTTCTGTTCGGTGAAAACTGTACAGCCTTAACTATTTTAAAAACCTTCAACAGTATGCTGTACAACGAATGCTAGTATAAAAAATGAACCAAATAATGTTACTCCACTGTAAGTGGAACTCATGCACACGCACATACACACACAAAAAGATCGTGTAAATAGTGAAGTTAAGGGATTTATAAATAGCAAAATCTTTGAATAAAGTATATACATTTTTTAGGCTTTTTCTATAAACATATATATATATAGTGCTCCTAGGAGAGACAAGGTAACTGTGTTCTACATCACAACTTAGAACATAAGATTAATTGATGTTACTCTAAAGGCCTTTGAGGTTTTTTCTGATGTATTTATACCCTACACAGTTAACACTTGCAAAGATGTCTTTTCACATTAGTTCCCCTTTCAATGTACATTTTACGTTACAGTTAAACAGCCTGCAGTGAACAGGAAAGATGGCATGCATGCTGAAATAGTAAGTGCGAAGACAATGTAGAGCTTGTCTGTGGAGTGTGCTGCACTTCACCAAGAGAGCTACAAATGGAGCATGAGAAACTGCTTGAGACACTATCCTCAGCCTCCCCATCTGCAGCCACACTGGGGGCCTTTAGATGCACACCAATAAAAAACTATTTTAAGATACACTGCTCTCACAAAGGGAGTAACATTTTGCTTCAACAGTAAGACAATTATAGGCTAATAGGACTGCCATAACATAACACAGATAGGGCCAGGCACTGTGTTATTCTGAGAACCTCCTGTAAAGTACTGTGCACTCAACTTCTACTTCTTTAAGGATTATTTTCCTGTGAAATGAGTATGTCCAGTACCCATCAAAAGCACTCATCATTTCATAAGGTCAAGCTAACGATGACCAACTCAAACAATTCTGCATTAGCAGTAACCATATCCATTCAAAAACAAACATTAAATTGACGATGCTCAGAAAAAAATACCAAAGGGCTCACATTAATTGTGAGTAATTTTTCAACTAATTTAATTTTTAAAACCCCATACTACTCTGTTTAACTACTTTTGGAGCAGGTTTCAAATGGAACAAATGGTGGTTAATTTAAAAAAACACAAGAAATCAAAAAAATTCACTCATAAAATCACCATGGGCTGAACGATGATGATTATCAAGCATTCCACTGCTTACATGGGTTTTGACAGTCTATGCTCAAACAAAAGCTCTCATCTTTACTATTCTGAGAAAAGTGTTTTTCAAAGTTACAGTTCAAAAATCCTAAATACAAAACACATAGATGCAATGGAACAAGTGTCCCCCCATCTGTCTAGGGTTAAAGCACGTTTCACACCAAACTGAACATCAGTCATCCCTTTACAACATCCAAGGGTCAAAATTAGGCTGGCCACACATTATTCTGCTTCCTTACGGACATCAATGAGATTAAAAGTGGAACGTACTGAGGTTATCCACTTTAAAAATCCCACACTTTGGTGGGACTCCTCTCTTATTATTAAAAGAAATACATTTCACATGCTGTGTGTTCAGTAACTACTGTGTGTCACGTAAAAGACAGTTTTCCACATTTAGAATTGCTCACAATGAAGCCCTGAGGTAACCGCCTTTTTTCCAGGCAACAGTAAAACAGTTCCTTTTGACATTTAATCATCCTTTTACAACCTACACTAGTATATGCAACTTTAAGCAGTCAATATTGATTATCAAATTGTTCCCAAAGATGGGATCTGTCCAGGTTTTGCTTTTTTTTGATTGTTTTTAGGATAAAGACTCAGCAGAACGGGCTAATTTGGGTGCAGTGTCTTCTAATGAAGCTTCAACTGAATTCCCCAGGTCTCCATTTTCATGTCCATCAATACTTGGCTTCTTATCAAACACTGCAAGTTAAAAAGAAAATTGATTTAAGGAAAGAAGCAATCTTGGGGAAGGACAGATCAGTGATCCTTGTTTCAAAAGCTGGAATGTTCACTGAAATTACTATTAAAATTAAAGCTGACAGTTTTTTAACAGAATATAGTATGGCAGGAAAATAGGAACTGTTTCTTTGCTTTTTTCTTTTAAAAAGTATATCTGAAGAAGCAACCAATATGAAGTGTTAAGGGGAATTAATGACTTCTAGTCAGAAGTAGCAAAATGTAAGAATAAATTTGAATTTCACCCTTTGGGAAAATATGACCATGAAAAAAGTTCATAAGTTAATTCAGTTAATTCAGTGATATCTAAGTAAACCAGGCCAAACAGTGAGGGACCAACCAGATGAACTGACAGTCTATTAGTAGGTTAATTGAATTGACAGCAGATTAATTTTACAATGAATATAAAAACAGTATTTTCCAGAAATTGGTTTGCACAGTGAGACTTCAGAATTAAACTGCAAGTAATACATTTTAGAAGGTTTACCTTGTGAGGGTTTGACATCCACATTTGCATCTTTCCTATGAGAACTCGAATTTGCACCTTCTTCCAATTCATCAAGATATAAACGGTAACGGTGTCCACTCTCATCCTCATATTCTACATTTTCATCATCTGAATCAACTTCTGGAGCAACGTACACTACTTCAAATTCAATTTCACCTCTCTAAAATGCAGCCAAAAATACAAATTTACTTACTACTACACAGCTACCCAGCAAGATTACCAAGTTGAACTAGGTTACTAAAACAAATACACTTTACTGTTGTAAACACATTTACAGTTGTGTTGAATATTACAGATAGGTATCTAAGTTAAGTTTTTACTGACTAAAGTAGAACAGCTCTATAGCAAAGCTTTACTAAAACTACCCGTATTTCTTATATGCCAGTATATTTGAAACAGTGATTTCTAAAGAGGAAGTTTTCTGATAAATTAAGCACACCTGTTAACTGTCTGAAAACGGGAAGCAAATCAAGAAGATTCTAGACCACAAAGCATATGAGAAACATTGTTTGCCTGGAGCTGTTCAGTCGTAAGAGTAAAGCACATGTTACTAAATAGTTATTTCTGTGGGCAATGTAATAAATTGATTTTCATCAGGTTTACTAAATAATGATTAGCCAATACATGTTTAACTGAACTACTACTGACCCAGCATTTTTCTTCTTAAATTGCAAAATAGAAGAGGATTAAGTGTAAGGGGATAGAGCCTCAAGAATCACCGTAGCTTATCATTACACTGTACTTAACAGGAAACATTAAAATTCAAGGTAATTCAACAGGCAGAACACAGGAAGCACCTAAACATGCCTATGGATAACAGGTCCAAACTGACCTGTTGGGAAAGAATAGTTACAGCTTCTTTATGCTTGGCATCTCTTAGATTAACTCCATTTACTGCCAGAATAGCATCACCAACATGCAGTCCTCCACATCGATCAGCAGGCTGCCCAGGATGGATTTCAGAGATCAGTATTGGAACACCATGCTCCTTCCCACCCTATAAAAAAAAAAGCCAATTTTAATTAACTGAGATGCCATTTAACATAAAATTGACATTCTGATAGCAGTTCCTAAAGTGCTTATTTCAATTTCTATTTTAGAAAATTAGAAATCATTATTCAAACAAAGAATGTTTAAGAATGCATGAGCTGCTTCCCTTAATTCTTCTCCCCAAAGAAAATTTTGAATATGTACTCAAAAGCATGCAAATCTGAATACTAATAAAACTGTAAAATCACATACAAATTAATGAAAACCTCACTAAAAAAGGGTGTATCATGCACTATATTGACTTTCAAGAAACAATATTCATATTTAGAGTAAAAATATAATAGTCAAATTTTTACAACTAATTCCAAATTCGTTGTAAAAAGTTTACAAAGCTTTTGTTTGGTGAGAGATGCCAATACAGATACTTTAAAAAAAAGTTGTAATTACAACAGCTAAGCTTTAGAAGTCAGGTCTCAGATTGGCTCTGCTTTTCTAAATATTTACACTTGGAATCACCACTGGCTAATCTCCTAAGTGTCTCTACCCTACACATAAGTCAAAATCTTAAATTTAACACAAAGTAGAAATTATCTATTTGCTAATCTATCAAAATGAGTCTTGAAGTTCTATGACCATAGTTATGGATTTGTGCATGCTTTTTTCATTTGCTCCAACCACACATTTACTGATCCATGTATTTTACAGAAGTAGGAATACAAACTTGAATTACAGCTTCTGTGTCATAGAAAATAAATGCAAATACTTACTGTGATTGAAATTCCTAGTCCTTCATGGTCTTCTTTAACTAGCAAAACTTTTCTGATTGGACCAACACCTTGACTCTTCTTTAAGGCATCAGGATCCTAGTTTGATAAAAAACAAACACAGCACAAACATAAATATGTGAACAAAAAACTGCATTTCAGTATTTTGGGTTTTTGTAATTATATACAGGCAGTGTTATGAGCAACAGAGTTTTAGATTAGCTCTAGGCAGGACAAACTTACAGTGCCCCATTACAAAAAGAGAATGAAATCATAGAAGATTCCTCATTATGCACCCCTGATGAGAATAATTGTTTAAATTACTTCACTGTTGATTAATGCACAACACAGAACTGAACTTCAAAAGAAGGAAATCAGCCACATATTAAAAGTACTAAGGGACAACGTGAAGAAGTGCTGATCACTGCTGAAATGTTATATGATGTAAACTCATCTTAAAAGTAACCAAATGACAGAAGATGATGTAATATATTCCTAAGGAAGAGGTTGCTTACTCAAGTTTATTTTTGTTGCAATAAAAATAAACCACACCAAAAGCCATTGAACACAAATCTAAAAGAGAGACTAAATAAATCAAGGTTTGTTTTTATACCTTTAAAATCACAAATGCATGTATTTGTCTATACTAGGACCCATGGCTGGTCTGTGGGCTAGAGAGGGTTAATGAATGCGATTTGTTTTGAGAATTATTCTATGACCAAGGCTGTTGGCATGGAGACCAAGAGGAGAAGAGGAGAGAAGAAGATAACCAGGATAAAAAAACTCCACAGCTGTGGAAAGTATTTTGAGAAACGTCCTGAGAAGAATAGGGGTGGAGAACTTTCCACCAATGACTGCTATGTTGACTAATTGTGACCAATAAGAAAGTGTAATCTGTATAGAGGGTATAAAAGATGGTGCGATGTTTTAATAAACAGGTATCAGCCTTCTGAAATGTAGTGTGCCTTTTGTGTGTCGCGCCTGCCCCTACAAGCAACATCTGTCCACCAATGTTTTATATGCAATTAGCAACATAAGCAGTAAGACCCATCTGATCAACTAAGGTATTTAGAACAGATCAAAGTAAAGCACTTTGATGAAGATGTCTGGGTACTGAACACTGAGGTGATTAACAGGACATATATCAACCTGGGTGAGTTCTACCAAAGATACCCATAGTGAAATGCTGTTTAAAGGTTTTGTTCAAAAAAGTACCTTTATGAGGAAAAAAACCAACCTACAAATAATTATTTTACAGAGTGTCAATTTATCTGGCATTTTAAGAAAAGAAATTAAAATCAATTTCAGCTCAAGCCAATGCTAAAAACTTTATTCTTGGTTTTTGTAAATAAGTTAGATCCACATTTTGAAACCTAGGTTACAAATTCTGCTGTTGTATTTATACACATAAATATACATATTTATATCAGTTTATAAAAGGACTGAGTGTTCCTAAGTAAGTCAAAGGAATAGTGTCACCTTCCATGGTCATTTAGAGGGATATGCTATTTAGCACAGAACTGTCCTTCAGCATACAAAAGAACAACATATTTACAAGAGACATTTGAAAAAAACATAGTACTAAAGTGAAAACAATCACAAAGATGAAGAAGTAACTCATGTCTGGAAATCATGGAGGAATGGCTCAATTTTCAACTTACATGTCCTGGTGGTGCTTGCATCGGTCGTTTGAGATCATTCCGACCTCGACAAGCTCTAATAACAGTTTTGTGGCGGTGAAGGTGTATTTCTGCTTCCAGCTGATTCCACAGCTTGTCATGAGCAGGTCCTTTCATATCCCGGCCCAGTAACTGAATCTGCTGGACCCTACATAGTGACAAAGAGAGTAAAACAATGCTGCATTACAACTGAAAAAGCAATGCACTGTAGGACATATAGCTCATGTGGCTACAGCACATTGTTACACAGCAATCAGTACAAGAACCCTGGGCATTTTTGTTCTTCCTTTTGTTAATTGACTGGAAACGTGAGGCTTTTCCTATTTAGTCTTAACCTTGAACCTGCCTCTGGGGATGCAAAGGAAGGAAACAACAACAAACATCTTATGCTAGGGGACATGGATTGACTCCACATACCTTCCAGCTAGCTCCTTATCTAAATACTTGGCTGCCAATCTTGCTCCATAAACCTCAGCCTGAAGCACAGCTATATGTCTACGGAGGGCTTCATTCTCCTTCCTCAGCAACTTCACCTCAGCTTCCAGTTGAGCTTCTTTCACTTTTTCCTTCTTGTTAGCTTCAAGTTCTCTCTCCTTTACAGTGACCAAAAAAAAAAAAAAAAAAAAAAAAAAAAATTAAAAAGCTTTTATCCAAGTTTATAATGAAAGAACACTTACTGTTTCTGCGTACACAATCTGAAATATTTTTCCTGTGTACAAGACATGCATGCAGGAAAATAAATTAAAAAAAAAAA
>VXBI01011686.1:1037021-1055112 GCA_013397375.1 Toxostoma redivivum
ACTCTGGCACTACAGCTAGTGGTTTGCATACTATCCTACACAAAGATGGCAAAATTTCAATAGCCTGAATATCATCCTTACATTTTTTTGTCTTGCAAATAGGAGATTCAAAGTTAAGCAATACTATTTTTAAAATTAAAGACTAACTATAAAGCTACTAAATATTTTGATTTAACTAAATTCTTTAACCAATATTATGATAATGATGATGACATGGAAATGTAAGTCCATATGTGCTTTAAATGACAACTATTTTCATGCAAACAACCAAGAAATGTCCAGCCAGGGACATTTCCAGATTAGAGTCTGAAGACCACATAAATAAAGCCAACAATTCTACACAGGAAGATGCCCACTCTGACAAAACTAAAAGAAAATAAGTGTAAAATAGCTCTGTTAAAAAAAAAAAAAAAAAAACCAAACAACAATCAAACAAAACAAAACCAAACCAAAACCACATTAAAACCACACTTTAAGCAACCTATCTCCCTCTGCCTCACCCCCTGAAAAAGGAATTATGGAAATATAAACTAGTCCCACATTGCTTCATCCCAAATGTACAGAAACTGCATAGTCATTACCTTTTTTAATGCCCAGGATACTGGTGCAAAAGGAATTTGATTGCTAATCTACAAAATCTACTTTAAGGAGAGCATGCTTGATAACTTGTATCTTTTATATTTTGCTCTGCATACCTTTACATAGTGGGGGAAAACCCTCACCACAAACCAGGAAACTACTTAGTAAAGACACAGGGTCTAATACTGCTTCCTTTCAAAAATGGCTGTCAAGCGAAACAGCAATAAAAACTAAGTTCACTGTAAAGCATTTTTGAAGACATCTGGAATACCCAAAAATCCCAGATCTCCGTACCTGTATCAATTACATTGTTAAACAAACAGGAAGTGCTACTAAAGAAGCAACAGGACAGATACAAAATTTTACAGAACTGGCAAGACAAATCTGTTGTCAAATTGTGCACATGCTATTCACTATTCCAAGTCTGGATATAAAACCATTAATATGGTTGATATTACCACATTTGAGAAATTACACAAGGTTGGTCCTTCCAAATGGAGTTACTTTCATGACAGATACATGGAAGCATTTACTGACTTGGCTAGAAAGTCAACTATGAACTTGATAGTCTCTACTGCCTCCCTCATCTGTTAAGTACTTTTATCAGCTTAGAAGAACAGAGCACACACATACATACATGTTGGTCAAGAATTGCCCAGAACAGGGCTCAGGAGGAGCAGCTCAAAGATTGCTTGAAATCACCGGCATTTCCCTTCCTGCAATTCCCATGATGACCCACCTTCAGATCAAGTTTGGTCCATAGGCATGCTAGAAAACATGTCACACAAAGCCACTTCTGGTCTCTGGCCTTTGGGTTGGGGTTGTCTTGTGAGAATGACTCTGCAGCAGATCTCTTTCTGAACTGCAAGATCACTCCTAAGCCAAGTTTTGACTAATCTACATTTCAAGAACAGGAGATTTTAAGATTATACCAGTTCTTTCTATTATTATTTTGGTCTTAGGCTATTTTCATTATGAGAATTCAAGTGTGCCACCATGCTGTGTTGTATCTGCCACACACTTGAGGAGTAAAAGAGGTCACAGTTCAGACTTAACACCTGTTTTACAGCAGCTACGAAGTTCGTATACACATACAGTGTTCCTGTTCGCTCTGTTCCTATTGTCAATATTGCATTAAGGTGATCTAAACAGTAGTATAGGCTCCCTGTTTGTCCCCATTTAGAACATCTTTTATTTGACAAATATAAAAAGACAAAGATTAGAATTTAAGATAGGCATATTCCAACCTCCTTCAGAAAAGTGAGTTGCTGAAGTGATCAAAAATGCTTGATTACACCAGCAAATTTCATGCAGCACATTTTACAGTACTTACACAAAGTAGCCTGCTTAAACACCCTCATCCAGACTCAGATTTTCCACTGCTTTTCTCTGAATTTGTTTGTCATTTAAATTAAACAGGAAGCCAAATGTTGCATTTCTACATAGATTCACTTTCAGTCATGCATTTTAAATGTTACACCTAAAATAAAAGGCAAATACAATCCCATTGAAGTACTTTCTTTCTCTTTTGTGACAGAGGTGCAAAATTACACCCAAAAGCCAATCTTCTATGGACTGTCTCCAACTGATCACCACAAGAATTAAAAAAAAATAAAAAATTAAAAGGTTTTCCTTTTACAGAATCTCTGAAGATGTCCTGAAAGAGCATGTCCTGTTTTGAATGACTGTCAAAAGATTTGACAAAAGTCTCACAAATGTTTAAAGAAATCAAGGAAGTTAAGTTACAGAATAGTTTCATGCTTTTAAGTGTTCACAATATGGCATAGATTCTGAAAACAGAAAACGTATTTTCTGTTGGTAATATAAAAAAAAAGTTACAGTAAGGTTGAAGACTAAAGCTTACAGTTACCAGCTATCCTATGGCTTTTCAAAAAGTCAAATACTGAGTAATGATAGAGAAGCATGTAACACAATAAAAGTAAAAAAGCTGTTTAAAAACCTTTCAAGTCTATCACTGTGAAAAGATAAAATTCAAGTTTGCTTCACTTTTTCTTTATATCTATTTATTATTGAGTTCATATGTTTTTGGCTATTACATCAGCCAGTAAACCATATTAAATCATACCCATGAAAAAAAAGAGGAGGAAAAAAGGAGAAGTTGACAGGATTTTTTAAAATACAACATGCAGAATACTTCATATTACACTCATAGATATGTAGTGTTTATGCTTTAGCAATTGTATAACACCTTAACATTTTTTGAGATACTGCCAGAACAATCTTTCAGAACGTCAAGTTGCCAGATACCATCCCAAACTAGCTGTAGCAACAATAAACAGAATACATACAGAATTAGGAAAGAGGGCACCACATCTAGAAAAGAAAAATTAAAATGTAAAGGAAATTCTTGACACAGCATCTTGCCAACTGTTGGGAAGAAGGAACAAGCCAGATCTGTTTTGCCAGTTTCTGAGGTCAACATATATACAAGTTGTTGCACAAAACAAAAGCACTGCTTAAACATTAAAAAATGGCAATCAGCATACTTACCATTTCATCCACAGAAAGGACAGACTTAAGACAGAAGAAAAGAGTTCCATAATTAGAGAAATAGGCAATAGGAACTTCAAGAAAACGCAACAACATAAATTACTCATTCCAAAAGGACTTCACCAGCAGCCTTGCATTTCATTAGATGGCATAAAGAACAAGCACACTGCTACAATTCTATTTAGCAACAATTTTGGCATTTTGCGGTGAAATTTATTAAAAATCTTATTAAAAATTTAACTTTAGCGTAGCATTGAAAACAATACCTTCTCCTAAAATACCAACAATCTCTATAAATAGGAAGATAATACAATATGCATGAAAGAATCACAGAAAATCCACTCTGTAATATAACATTATACAGGTAATAGATTTTTTTCCTTTCAGAAAGAGCAACATAATGTGAGTTACAAGAGGGACACAAAGGACAGGCAGAAGTATCAGAAAAGGCATCAAGTGCAAAAACACAAAAAAAAAATTCAACTAGGAAACTTCACACTCTCACAAAGAGTTATTATGATTGCACTAAGACTCCCCAGTCCTAAAAATGGATTTGGCCTAAACTACATAATTATCAATTGCTTAGCAATCAAAACATTTTAAAATGTCCTAGTTCACCGTTATGTATAGTTTTACAGATTACAGAGTATACATTTATGCTAAGAGTCTAAAGAGTCTACATAAAAATAAAAGTGTCTGTTCCTCAAGGACGCAGGAACTCAATTGGTAGAGCTTTATTTCCCCATTGTACAGTCTGTTGACACAGTTCTCTGCCGACAGAGAGCTTCTGACTGCCAGAAGGTCAGCACAACAGTTTCGTTTACCCAAACATCAGAGGTTCCACTTTATTGTCATTTAAGCGGCCTCAGTTTTGCTTGTTCTAGTTTTGCAACCTTTCATAGCTTTCTTTATCTAGAAGAGTTTAAAGTTGAACTTCTGTCCATTAAAGCTGTGAACTCCCTGAAGGCAAAGTAGAACAAACCCAAAACACTAGTCCTCATATTTATAAAAAGGAAAAACTAAAGAAAACTAAGCATAGACTATCAGTCTAAGCTGTTAATAAAGTTCAATTTCAACACAGATAAACCTGAACCAACATATGTAAAATGTATTTATTGTCACCTGTGAGAAGAAGACTGCTGTCAATAGAATGAAAATTTAATGTATCTTTAGAAATCATTTATAACAAGGCAACGAGAAATAAAAAGCTTAAAAGTATTAGTCTCTGTGTTAGATAGGAGTTAAGTCTACCTAAGAAAATCACTCACAGTGATGTGTTAACTTAAAAAATTTTCTACATGTAAACCTGCAGTTTAACACTTGCAAAATGCTGGTGATATTTAACTAATGCTTATTTAAAAGCCATGAGAATTATTTAGAGCTCTAAATAAACTTCACCATACTGTAGCCATAATTCAGCACAGAATAAATTATGTGTGGACAATCCAGAATATGTTGCTCTTATACTGAATACACAGCTATGTAGCCCTAGGAAGACAGCTCTAATTAATTACAGCTTTTTAATCTGAAACATAAAGAATTTGGGTTACTCCTGTTAAGTGATTAGCCTTGACATCTTTTAAAATTTATGGTCTATTACTATGTTTTATTGTACATTAATTAATGGGCCAAAACAGCAGAAGAGACTAACAATCCACATATGTTGGGAGTAGGTATTTGCAACCAAACCGTGAAGCAATTTTAGAAAGTCAGAGATAGACTTTGATTCATACCCACAGTTAGAAACTACATGTATACATGTATACCACACTACTCTACTTTTTCAGAGAGAGCCTGAGTAGTATTAGAGCCTGAATCTATAGTGTGGCTAATAACAAGGCAGTCTATGCTCAGGCTATCAGTCAATGCCAACGAACTACACAGATGAATTGTTGTTAACCTTTGGTGGGCTTTGTAAAGGTCTGAATTTTAAAAACCATGTAGTTTACTGAGTGCTTCTATGACAGTCTTCTTCTATTATATTTTGCAACTTCAGTCTTCAGAAAAGTTTCATGAATCACAAAAACATTTTCTTTTTTAACATTCAGAAACCACTAAAAATGGTTTATTTTAAAAAAACTTCTTAAATCCTTATTCTTACTCTAATATTATTCATCTTATTTTAATGGTTGCTACCAATGAACTATAAGTGTTATTTAAAAGCAAAAAAGTTAATATTTTTAACATGAAAATTTCTAATAATCTTATTTACACTTTCCAAGGAAGAATTTCAGCCAGGAGAGGAAGAATAATATAATCCCATACTCAAGTTGCCATACTCACCAGCTTTGCCTTAATAGCCCCAGAGTCAACATTCTGACCAGTCTTGGCATGTAGCTGAAGCTGAACAGCGTGGAGCTGCAAAAGCTGATCGTGTACTTCCTTTTCCAATACTGCTTTCTCTGCCTGTGTTTCTGTCAGTTCAGACTTGAGATCAACCAACTGTGCCTGTGAAGATATAATCATCATAGTAATGAGAGCAAGGATTAAATGGGGTCGCCAGAACTGTGGCACAACAGCATTTGCTGGTACATGGATGCTGTATATGGTGCAATGCAGGCCAAGAATACCTGCTGCCACACATTCCTCTGCAGCCCAGCTTTAACACTGGATCATTTGCAGGTTTTCTCCCCAACTTGCCACAAAATTCATGCAGCCACAGAACCAGCATCAAATGACCATATTGCCAAGCGTAACAACAGCTGAGCTTTCCCTCATGCAGACAATGGCATGTGATGCTGATGTCCTAAACAAGGCAATGGCATTAAACCTATGTTGGATTTACACCACAGCAATGTAAACACAATATAAAACTGTAAAATTATTAAATCTTACTGAAAAAAATTGCTCAAAGCAAAGTGGCAATTATTTATCCAACGCTGAAGTCAAATAATCCTATTTACAGCTGGTCTATTATCTACAGTTTAACTAAATTAGCAAATTAGTTGGGTAAACCAGAAGCCGTAAAATGCCCCTAAAATGCATATGTAGAAAACAAGAAATAGTTATTAACTCTTGGGGAAAAAAAAAGTGGATTTGAAACATTTTAAAAACAGTTTTCATGCAGGGTTTATGTTAAGAAGCAGAAATTTGTAATGGGAGAACAAATACTAACATGTTTACAAAGTTACTTCTTACCCAAGTTCAAGTAGCATTTTATAAGATAGCTACATTTAGATAAGCTTTAAAGATACTACTTGCCAAAAAAACCACAGAATATTATTTCAGGGGATTTTTAAGTAAATTCCTAGAGTATATTTTTGCATGTAAAAGATTCAAAACTAAAGACCAAATGAAAAGGTGACTAATTCTTTAAAAATGCCCTCTCATATTAAAGCAGGGCATTTTAGGTATTTTAACAACATTTTACTAACATTCAAACTAACAGTGCAACTCAAATTGCAAGGCAACTTGGTATGTCTGTATCTGTCAATGAAAAAAAAGCAGGAAGGATATGACTATCAGTGGGGAGGACTTACTGGGTCTAACTTCAGGTACATAATTTTGATGGACAGCCTTCTCAAGCTTCCAGAGTAATTCAGAAATAAGTCAGCACTTCCAGAGGTGATTTGGAGCACCCGGAGTGCAATTGATGAGATGGATCAAGCCCACCTCCAGCATGCGGCTGCCAAAAACAATCTCCCTTTCTGCCTTTGGCTATGCCCTTCAGTCCCACACCTCTGGGACCGAACAGAGCAGAACTACCCCCGCCCCGTCCCTTGAGGAAGGGCCTCAGCAGATCATGTCAGCACTTACTTTTAGCCAAAGAAATGGCATGCATTTTCACCTTCCAACTGCCAGAATAGCAAAAAAAACTTGATTTGCAAACCTTTGCAGAACTCTAAAGCAGAAATTGACTTTTACAGTAAGATGGTATTTAAAATACTAAAAAGCCAAATAATTTCAGAGAAATTAGTTACTTACAAAGTTGCATTGTTGTCCCCAGTGACCAGCCACAGTTAAAGCCTCCCTGCTGTGGTTTACCTACCTTCTAACAAAAGCAGACACACACCTGAACGAACACAGCAAATGAAAATATCACCAGCATAAAAGCTGATGATACAGTACAGAGCGGACAACAAAGACCTTAATAATGAAGGCACAGTTTGACCCAGTCATATATACTAAGCCTACTTTTAAAAAAATAAGACAACCACTGTCTTGCTCCTTTCTAACAGCTAACATACTGACTTTTATTGCTTTTTTATACACACACACATGCTCTCTCATCTACTCTAATTTCAAAGACCTGTAGAATGGCCAAGTGGCAGAACAGCTAAATTACAACAATTCAATATTGTCCAGCCTCACCTAATAGAGAAGGGCAATCGGAGTCCTTGGTGAGAAAAACCAAATTAATTTCCCTGTGCAAATAACAAAGCAGCAAGAATGATGGCCACCAGCTTTGCAGGGTGAATGATGACCCAAAAGTGATGATCACAAAAAGACTGTCAAACGCATAATAAAAATTAAAAATAGTACTCTGCATATAACGTAACATTTAAATTCATATCCTGCTTCAATCATAGAATCACTGAATCACAGAATGGCCTGGGTTGAGAGGGACCTTAAAGACCTGGTTCCAACCCCCCTGCCATGGACAGGGACACCTTGCACTAGCCCAGGTTGCTCAGAGCTCCATCCAACCTGGCCTTGAACACTTCCAGCAATGGGGCACTCCAGACAACCTGTTACAGTGCATCACCACCCTCACAATAAAGACTTTTTTCCTATTTTCTAATCTAAACATACTCTCAGTTTGAAACCACTCCTCCCCACTCTGTCACTATATGGTCTTGTAAAAAGTCCCTCTCCCATCTTTCTCGCTGCCTCTCTCCAGGTACCATAAGGCCTGGATAAATAAAGAGTACAAAACAAAAAAAAGCAAAATTATAAACTGTAACAGCATATATCATGAAATTAATCTGTACACACATTATGAAAAGTCATAAATCTATCCCCCAGGAACAGATGCAAGCACAAGAGTCACACAAAAATGCAAACACAACAAGCTGTTTTCATATCCTATGATCTCCTTCTGTGAAGGCTGACAAATCTTTACATTACTTCACAGAAGTCCTGCCATTCTCAACTTACTTAATTTTCCTTTATATTGCTCTTACTAGCACTGTTTTTTATCCAAATTCCCTCCATTTGTTATAAAGAAAACATGAAAAGACTTGGAAATTCAACCTATCTTCAATTTTGGAAGCTACTCAGTTAAAACCAGGGATGGGGCAGAGACAGCAGATGAAATCACGAGCACAAAGACTATAAGGCCATTTCTTCCCAGAGCACCCTTCACTGGATGAGGCAAGGGTTCTGCAGAAAAAGATGGTGTCAGATAATATTATATTTTAATTTCTATAAACATAATAGGATAAACTAATGCTGCACAAACAACTGTACTAAACTTTTAATACTCTCCAACAAGACAGTCTAAAAGAGATGTCATGTATTTTGGTGGTCACCTGCACCTACCCTAGAATTTGCAGAGAAGTCAGCTGGGGGCAGAAACATCAAGCCACAGGAGACCAATGAGCTTCATGGTTAGGCGAGTTCAGGAAGAGCCACCAAGCAATAAAAAACAGAACAGAAACTTTGAACGGGGAACAACGAGGGGCAGAGGTTGAAGAAAAGGTAGTGTGTTCATTTTCATAACCTCCTCTTAACTGTAACTTGCTGATTCAGCCAAAAAAGAAATAGCATAAAAGGGCAGAATAGAACTGTGCAGATCAGCAATTACCATTCATTAGCAAGCATCACACTGCCAGGTTACACCTTAGTTTCTCTTTCCTCCCTTGTTTAAGTCTCTACCCCAGCCAATGCACAGCAAACAGCACAACCAGACTGTGGTCATGGAAGTAGTATTTCATCATGAAAACCTACACCTAGACCTACATGAATCAAGCAGGCAGGACATGAAGCTACTGCTTCAGATTATTACCACAGGTTATTTCTAAATTCCAAGTAAAAGTCTACAATTCAAGTAAACTGGAGATCTCGGTCAAATTCACAAAACAGCAAAACTCAGCATTTATCTTCCACACAATCTAACATCCAGATGATATCAGAAAAATAGTTTAAAAAGGCTAACATTTAGTCAATTTTGGCACTATTTTGCCATTTACCAGGTGTTTTGTATTTCTCAAAGATCTTATAGCGATGAAAATTAAATGCCAGTTTCAACTGAAATAACTCAAGAATTTTTAAATTACTCTTTTTATTCCCATAGAAAACAAAAGAAAAGAAATCATGGCATTAAGCAATTAATATTTCTTCCACAAAACATGTCAAAATTTTTTTAAAAATAAAAAAAACTCTAAGCAAAAGAGCCTAGACAATGTCCTATTTTTCCTGTTCAAGCAGTTACAAATTATCAAAAAATTTAGTTTGTTCCAATTATCTTATACAGAATATGTATTTTAAGCTGGCAATAAAATAAATGCCATCTTAAATGCTGGAGTTAATTGCATTTATAGTCATGGAGTTCTTAAAGTCTTAACTAATGTTTTTCATCAGGAGTCCTACAACAAAATATTAGCATTTAAGCCTCTTCCAATTGATTTATATATTTTTCATATGATGGTCTGAACTCTCATCTGTACATTTTTCACAGAAAAGTGACCATTAGTCATTCTAACAGAATAATTAGAATAACTAATCAAAAATAATTTACTTCTATTAGATCTCAGAGACATACTCAAAGATCTTATGCTAAGTTTATACATTGGAAAGAACAAGAATGTAGACCTTCCCCTGAACAGCTTAAAATGTAAATACATCAAGGAAAAGATGAATAAATGTAACAGAGAAGTACAAATACGGAGGTATTTTTGTATAGAAGTGCACAACAGGAAGCAGACAGATGCTAAAAACCACAAGTTATGTATGACTGCTCAGAAGCATCGCTGCTTGAATGAGGCACTAGAAGATGGCAATACTGCAACCTCTGGAGATCTAAAGCATGAGAAACCGAGAAAACTTCAGAAAGTGGGATGACGGTGACTTGCTGACATACCATGGTGACAGGAAACAACCTCCACCACTGATAGGGAAAGCAGCTGCAGGAGGGTGAGGGGCAAACTGGGAGATGGCATCATTAGATAAAGTGACGACAACGGGTTTAGCTTTGGGAAAAGCTTTTTCATTTTCTGAGCTATCACTGCAGTAATATCTGCAAAATGGACAAGAGTTTCATTTGAGCTAATAGGTATAAAAGATACCTATGACTTACATATTGCCCAGACATGAGGATTTACAGCGGAGCCATGCTCAGCTGGGAAGCTGGGTCATAGGCCTGACAGCGACATTATTCACCACGCCAAATAAAAATGAGAGGAAGACCTGAATTACCTCAAAGTGTAATGAATACACCTCCTGGTATATTAATTTCTAGCTCAAAAAAAGTCTAAGCATAATTTAATCTTAGTAGAAAACTCTCAGATTTTTAAGCAAAAGGAAGCTAGATACATACAAAAGTATACATTACCAGCCTCAAGTGACTAAAAGTCATAAGCCAAGCACTCAAATGCCTGTAGTTTTTGTTTAATTTCAGGCCCTTAGGGTACCCCTAATTAATTCTTATGCCAAGCCTTCTAAACTCATAAAGGTCTGAAAACTGTCTTTCTAAAGATTTTTTTTTCGGCCATATAATCTCCATTGCCAGAAGCTAGGAGTTCATTTCAAAACTTTCACCTAAACATGGCCATCTAGTGCCATCTTTTCATCTGTATGTCTACATTTCTCCCTATTTCACCTTTCTTCCCTGTCCATTTGAACTGAAATAATTTTCAAGATATAAATGAATGTAAAAGTAAGAAAGAGTGACAGATTAGTGCCCTTTCAGAGGGAGAAGTGGGAAGAGTCGGATCTTTAGCTATCTTGTTTAATGCACACAGAGACAGAACCTGACAGCCTGGTGTACAGGCAGCACACACGTAGTTCTGAGCAAAAGACTGAGCTGCTGTCTCATGTCCAGCCAACTAACCAAAAAATGTAGGGATGGAAAGGCAAAGGAAAGGATGCTGTGATGTGGAAACTCCCACATCATGCAAGAGAACAGGAACTGCCTGAATCAGAAGGTCTAAGTGACTTGAGAAAGTGCTCAGTGCTTCCTTTCCCCACAAATCACAAGATTTTCAAGGTCCATTGATTCTGTTACTAATAAAACACCTCTGGTGTACATCCATTTAACAGACAAATCAAATTTATGAGGTGCTTTTATTTCCTTAGCAGCATGTCCTTATGTAATTTACACTACACTCCATAAAATTTACCAACATATGCATTTATATATTTCAACATTCACTCCTGATCAGGACTAGTAACCTTCTGATTTGAAAGCTGCAGGACCCAGGATCATGAAACAAAAGAGCACACTACAATGCTTCAATTACTTCGTGGCTCCTGTTCCGGCATATGCATAAAAAAGCAGTATAAGCATCAAGATACGACACTAGCATATTTGCTTATCATTTCATTTTGGCAACTTATTTTTAAAGACAGAAATGTCATTTAAAGGCAAATGCAGGTAAAAAAATAGAAATCTTTAATTGTGCTTTACAAACAAAATGAAATCGTTATTCCTTAGTGTTTCCATAACATTACACAAGTGCAGGACAGAAAACAATTTTTCAGAACATGAGAGTGCAGCTCCTACAGCCCGCAGATACACACTCAAGACACCAGATATGCAATGACAACAGAGGTTGGCCTGCACAGCCCACATACTGCCAAGTTTTCATGGGATCCCCTAACTTTGCATCAGCCCCTTGATGTGAAGTAGCTGGAGCTCTTAATTACTGTGTTTCTCTAACTCCTTGGAGAAAGGATTGTCTCCATTATCTATCTCACCAGTATCACTTCACAACTTTGCCTACAGCTCTCCAAAAGACAAGAATACTATACTCTTCCTCAGTCTTGACTTTTTGATTCTTCCTGTCTACTAAGCAGCATTAGCTGCAATTTGTCACACAACTCTATTAAGTTTAATGGACTGCTTTGAATGAGAAACCATGGAACAGAGCAGAGTCCTGTTTAATCTCACGGTGCTCCCTGCAAAACTAAACAACGTGACAGCACTGCACAAAATGAGTTTCTGAATAGATGATACACTTGAAAACCATATTTTTTACAATAATCCCCCTAATTTTACCACAGTGCTTACACTTGTCAAAGATGAAAATGCTTCAAGATATTATTGGACAAGACTGTACAGACAGATTATTAGATTATATTAAAAATCTTTATTTCATTACTATTGTGACCCCAAAAGGACCTTTGTGACTTCAATTTTTAGCTAATGCTAAATTTAACAAAGTAGTCTTTAACATGTGGGTAATAAGAATATGAACAACAAAATTTATGACTAATGATTCCCTAAATAAACAGTATGGTAGTGTAGCAATGTAAGTAGTCTTGGTAAAAATGCAATGTATGATACTAAAGACACAAATGAATCATAAATTAATTTAATCCATTTTCATTGTGTCTCATACAGAAGACAAAGGATATAAGACAAATGAGTTACTCCATTTCTCAGGTTCTATTCTAGTCCTGACAAAACATTCAGGGTCAGCAAATTAAAAGGATGCAAAGCAACACTCCTACTTTTTTATCTTCTCTGCTAAAGACCATTCTGGACATGTAATTATCTGTACACTTTTCCTCCCAACAATTAAAGGATAAATAATAATACCAAATTCTAAATAAAGCATCTTAAAAATATGGTTTCCTTACATAACTGGGTATATCCACCAACATTTTTATGCCTGTGACTGATCTTTTTCATCTCTATCGTTAAAATACTGTCTACTGTTTCTTGCTACTGTAATATTTTGTGCTTTACTGTTTTATTAAAAATCACTTTGCTAACAAATTTCTGACTAACGTAGTCTCACAATGACTATTTTTGTCAGGTTGTTCTTGCTTCTAGTCGCTTATCAGGAAGACATCTGAAATCTGTTCTTAGAAGCCAGATCAATAGTTTTATTATTGTCGTTATTTTAAAATCCATACTACCTACACAACATAACTCAGTAAAAAAACCTAAGAAATATAAGCTAATATATTGGTTTCCTCTCACTTTCTCTTTGGTAGCTCTCAACAAATGAGACAGAAAAGGAAAACACTTGACCACATACAGAATGAAAATTAAGTAGGCTAGTTAAATTTGTATAAAAGTATAGAGGCTTCTGATACAGGAAAATATTAATTAACTATAGACATAACTGTAATTAGAAAGGGCATAATGATTCTGATAGAAGTTATATGTATCACTCCAATGGCAACTTAGTATATAAGCTGACTGGAAAAATGCATGTAAATCAGTATTTCCTGAATATGTGAAAAATACTTACATTTTAGGATATCAAATTAGCTGGACCAAATCTCACTCCACTGATATTTCAAAAAAACATTATCTAGTACCAACAGATTTCTATTCCAAAAAAGTATCAAAAGTCCAATTAATAAAATAATACCCCAGTTACTACTGGAAATATTAATGACATTTGAAAAAAGTAAATAAGCTATTGCAATTATTCTATATGTATGTATGCACATATCTCACATGGACAAAAAAATATCTTGGTCTTCAACAAGTGCATTTCTCACTACAAAATAAAGGAGAGAGGCAAAAAAACCAAAAAAAAACCAAACAGACCCTCCTAAGAAGGTATATGGCCCTACTTTGATTAAAGTACTGCCAAACAACAGAGCAGGACTCTACCTCTGCAGTGTGTTCCACAAGATGGACTTGCATGCTTATTGAAAGCCACCATACACATAAAGCCACCTACTCTTCCAGTTTGCAGTTGGGGTTTTTTTTAATATATACATCTACATATTACCTACATCATTCTATATGTGCTTTATAGGTTAGAAGTTACTTACAGAAGAATTCAGCTTATAGAACCATGTTCTTCTAAACATGATGATTCCAATTTAATCACAGACATAAAACTACATTTAGCTTCTTAGACATACATGTTTTCCTTAGCTTTAGCATATACACAGGCTTAACACATCTGCCAAGATACAGGGTGTGCTCCACCAAACATTCCTTTCTAGCTTGTTCATTTAAAATTGCAGAATCAGATTGGCAGTCAAAGTGCCAGAGTTAAAGTCAAGCTCAGTTTCCACTGGTACATTGACCTACTTCTCTTATTTCTACAAAACTGCAAATACACAGAACTTCTCTTTTTTGAAATGGACACTTAGACAATGTCATAGTCAAGCGACAGTCAAACAGGAAAAACAAAACCTATGAACTGCTTCTCAGTTAAACATTTTCTAAAATCTCAGACACTGACCACCAGCCTGCATCAGCTGATTTATATGGTTTTCCAACAGAGAATCACAAAAATCTCCTTTAAAATGTCTGTCACTAGTTCTAAAATACTGAGATCCTTGCTATCCTACTAACAAGATACACTTCTCCATTTGTTCACAATAAAATGAGGCTGATCTCAGAAAAGACAGTGGCTTGTACTGCCAAATGCCCTTTTTTTCCCCTCTTTGACAAGCTACTTAATTCAACTCTGTCCTACTGTGAACCAGCAGGAAAATTATGAAAACAAATCCTCCCCCAACATATTAGTTTAATTTAACACCACAAATATTATTAGCACAGTAGTAGATTCATAAACTTTCACCACCCTAAGCACAAGTAAATTTATTTGCAGGCAATCCCCTGTGCATCTGAAATACCTTCCAGCTCCTTCTAAAAATAACCTGGCCCAGAACTGCCAACATAGAGTTGCCTCTTTGGAAACTACTGTCTTCCTGGAACACTTCTTTCACTATCCACGAACATCCTCCATACAATATTTTGCTTAGACTCCTCTCTCTAACAATAGATATATAGCAAGATGGCAACAATTTTTTGGCAAGTCCTACAGCAGGAGCTTCCATCCACCAAACCTCAAGCTGTGTCTCTTAAAAGCAGTTGTATCAATCAGGGAATGCGTATTAAGCTGATAAAGTGGTATAATAAGACTCAACAATTTTGGTCGAGGAAATGGTATCCACAAAAAACAGAATTATATTCATAACTTTTTATTGTTTTCTTTTATGAAATTGTATCAGTAAGACAAGTCCAATCAAATACAGCTGCAGGAGTAAGCTTAGACAAACTTAGGTTCAGTTCAAGTATTATTTTAATCCAAATAAATGATTTATTTGTATAATTTTAGTATTTCTCAAGATGGATTTAATTTATTGGCTTGAATAAGTGTACCAAAGATAACTATTACAGAGAATGTTTTTGTGACTGCGACAAAAGCTTTGTATTAAAATGTATAAGCAGTATAAAGTTACAATGGTGAGTTATTAAGAAATTATTGCAATCTTAAAAGTTATATGAAATACAGTAACTCACATTATAAAAAATACGTAAAACCACCAATCACATCCCAAATGCCAGTATTGATACTAGTGATTTCTTTCAAAATATGTAATTGTGCTTTATAAATTGGTCACTGGGGCTTTTTACTAGAAATCTGTGCACATAAGAAGACAAGACACTCATTTTCAACAGAGCAGCTCCAGCTCCATCTTTTGGAGATTTTAAATGGCAGCTTTCATTTCAAGTTTATGACTCCAATAAACACGAGGTCCTAAAATTAACAACCTTCAATGCAATAGTAAAGTCTTCTAAAGGTCTATTTGAAAGATAAAAACTGCTTTATATGTATGAGGCCTAATACTACTCACAGTAATAAAAATACTTTACAAAGTAAAACTTTTCATTTACTTCCAATTCACTAGATTATTAGTATCATTTTTATCAAACAATTACCTCAAGCATGTAGATATACATAATAATTATGCTAATTATTAGCCAACTGCTAACTGGGCTCCTTTGCTCTTCAACTCGTAAGAGATTTAGGCACAGATCTTCAGTTCTTTAGGTGCTCCTGATGATTTTAATTAGATACAAAAAAACTTTCAGCATCTGAGTTCTATAATTTCCTTTCAAAATATTTAAGCTTGAAACAATCTTTCAAAGAAATACATTATCTTAAAATTATCTGAAGACTCACTCAGTTTACAGGCCTGTACACAACAATCCACCATGCCTGTGCAATATGCAATAAATTCTGATTATCTACCATAAACTAGGTTGGTACAGTACATGTGTGTGTATATATATGCATATATATATAGCCCCAAAATTGAAACATGTAAGACAGCATATCAACACAAACACAGAGGAACATAAACATCACTACAGTAAGCATTCTGGTGAAATAAAGAATGAGATGAAAAAAACTCCTACTTTAATGAGATCTTTGCTCTACTCTGAAAAATCCTGCTCCTCTGTAAAATTCCACTGGTTCTTTAGCATAACAATGTCTTCATACCAGGAAGAAACCCGATTAAAACCAAAGACAATCTACTTACTTCCTCCTGAAAGGCACACCTTCAGAAGAGCAGTTTACTGCTTGAAGACTCTAAAATTCTTTTATTATAATAAGTGTAACACGAAGAACTGGAAGAAAGGAATTCTGTCCATTGAAGCTCTTACCAAGCTCATATTTTCACTCTATCTCAGATCTTCTCTTCTCACTCCTATACCCTTAAGTTAAAAGAACAAGCAATAGTAGTCAAAAAAGTATGGCCTACAAGAGACAATGAAGAAAATGGAAGGCTTTAGTCCAGGGAAAAAGTAACGGAGGAAGAAACATCAAAAGCCTTCTAATTGTAATTAAAAGACAAGAGGGCAGCTCACATTCACACTTGCTGAGGACACCACAAATAACACCTACTAAACCAAAGACACTCGGGTGGGATAGATATAAAATGACCATGAAGTTCTTCAGAATCTCCTTCTACTGCACTCCAGCTCTTTCACAGGCCAAAAGACCTGCAGCCCAGTCACTCAGCAGCATCAGGACCAGATAACTCGGCTCTGGCTTCTCCCACCCTGACTGAACTCTGTATCAGGCACGAAGAAAACCTTCCAACAGGAAGGCCAATTATTATTCTCCTCACAGAATGTGTGACCCCTGCTATTATTTTCAGTCGCTAAGCTTGGCAGAGAGCGAGCTCTCTGATCTGCTTTGAAGTGTGAAGGAACAAGAGGACCTGTCAAAGTCCATCCCCAATCCCCTTTTCTGTTTCCTTTACTTATAAGGAGGAACAATGTCCTCATTTTGACTAATGACTCTAAGGTTTAAGCACCTCGATCCCTTCTTTTACAAGTTTTTCCAAATTCACAGAATCTAGGAATCAATTAGGGGAAAAGAACTCCGGGATCATCAAGTTCAACCTGTGACCAAACACCACCACGGCAACCAGACTAAGTCTTTCCTTAAACACCTCCAGGGATGGTGATTCCATCAACACCCTCGACAGCACATTTCAATGTCTAACCAGTTTTTCTGAGAAGAGCTTTTTCCTAATGCCCAAGCTAAACCTTCCCTGGAGCAGCTTAAGATTCTGTCCTTTCGTCCTGATTTACTGCAAAGAGAAGACCAGTCAGCAGCATCTGCTGCCCAAGATTCCTGCTTTCAACATCACAGAGAACTCCTTTGGCACGCACAGCTCCACGCCAGAGCTGGAATTATCAAACCCAGGGGGAGGATAGCCGCGGCCAGGCCTGAATCCTAAAACATGGGGCCTGGTGAACCTTCCTCAGCTGCTTCGGGGCAGGGAACGAGCAGGGAGAAACCCGGGGGAGCTCCCGCTGCCCCCGGGGCAGGGCACGGCCACCCCGGCATATCCGGGGATGTGCCCCCGGCCCGGCCTGGCCTGGCCCGGAGCCAGGGCAAACCCCTCACTCACCTCCAGCTTGTGGTTGATCTGGGACACGGTCTGAGCCTTGTGGCACAGCTGGGCGAAGCACGAGCTCAGGCTCGTCATCTTCTGCCGCCCCTCGTACGTGATGTCGGCCTGGTCGGGGTCGATTTCGCCCAGCAGCAGGTCCACGTCCACGAACGCCTTGTCGAACTCCTTCTCCAGCACCTCCAGCCAGCGAAACATGGACACGCCGCCC
>VXBI01011686.1:1055177-1077607 GCA_013397375.1 Toxostoma redivivum
GGGGGATCGGGAATGGCCCCGTGTCCTCCCCGCCTCCTCCCCGCCTCCTCCGCACCTCCTCCCCGTGTCCTCCCTGCGTCCCGGTCACTGGGGGCATATTATTGTAGTTATGGCCATTTTTGTGTTGACATACAGTCCATACAGACCTATGCTAAGTTGGTACATAGTGAAGAATAAGAATATGTGCATAGTAAAGAAAAAGAATGCGGACCTTGCCCTGAGCAACTTACAGCGTAAACGCACCAAGGAAAGGACAGATAAATGTAACAGAGAAGTACGATTACGGAGGTATCTGTGCACAGAAGTACCCAACAGGAAGCAGACGGATGCTAAAAACCACAAGTTATGCATGACTGCTCAGAAGCATCGCTGCTTGAATGAGGCACTAGAAGATGGCAATACTGCAACCTCTGGAGATCTAAAGCATGAGGAGGAACACACAGAAACCGAGAAAACTTCAGAAAGTGGGATGACGGTGACTTGCTGACATACCATGGTGACAGGAAACAACCTCCACCACTGATAGGGAAAGCAGCTGCAGGAAGGTGAGGGGCAAACTGAGAGATGGCATCATTAGATAAAGTAACGACAACAGGTTTAGCTTTGGGAAAAGCTTTTTCATTTTCTGAGCTATCACTGCAGTAATTTCTGAAAAATGGACAAGAGTTTCATTTGAGCTAATAGGTATAAATATATCTATGACTTACACATTGCTCAGACATGAGGACTTATAGTGGAGCTATGCTGAGTTAGAAAGCTGGGTCATTTTTGAGTATATATGGTCATTTTTATGTATAATGGAGGGGGAGAGGAAAGAAGAGTCTGCACTCCTGTATTCACCAATGTGCTGAGCATGTGCAAACCACACAGCAGGATTTGCAGTGACACATCCATTGCTTGTGCTCAGAAAAGGAGCAAGTTTGCAAGTATTGTATGAAATCATAGAACCATAGAACATTAAGGGTTGGAAGGGATCTAAAATATCATCTAGCCCCAACCCCCCTGCCATGTGGAGGGACAGTTCCCACTAAAACCTGTTGCTCGAGGTCTTATCCAGCCTGGCCTTGAACACTGCCGGGGATGGGGCATCCACAGCTTTTCTGGGCAACTTGCCCCAGTGTCTCACCAGCCAGAATAAAGAATTCCTTAATATCTAACCTAGTCACAAATGGACTGCTGCCAGCACCGTTGCATCTCTAGAAAAACCAACGAATGCAGTTGTAACCATATAAAATATATTTGCTTTTTTTTTTAGCTCATCCTGGTTCTGAAAATGAAAACAAATTCAAATTTCATGGAACAAGCACATAAGTGCTCTCTCCAAGGCACTCTCCTTGGTTACAGCTCACCTCTTTTGAAATGCTGCAACTCTGATGTTGATTTCAGTGGGAGCTTTATTACATTTATTTTTCCTGTGGAGAACACATGCAGGCTGTTTTTATTGCACTGAGGTTGTAATTCCACCTCAAAAGAGAAAGCGGATCACTTCAACCCAGACCAGGACTCTAATCCTGCCTACACAAACTACTCTGCCAGCACCAGAGAGGGGAGGACAGGGACTCTCCAGTCAGCGGAAGGGATGCCAAGACAATGGTGAGGGCACCAGCACCCTTCACACACAGCCCCGGGGCTGAAGGGCATCCCGGGGTGAGCTTCTCTCCTTGCTCCACTTCACATAAATAATTAATTGGAACACAGATTGACTGAAAGATACCACTTTACAGCTCAGCGCTTACACCAGTCACCTGGAATGTGAAGAGATATGTCAGAGCAGGAAGGAATTGTACTTCCATCAATCTGTGCTTTCAGAAGAGCTTGATAAAAGCAAACTTCACCGCTAGCCATGAGTATCACATTTCCTCTGGGACCTGCTATTGTAGGCTTGACAAGGAGCTGACAGAGTGTTGTTACAAACCCGTTCACTTGCCCTTTGCCTTTTTTTTGTGGTTTCACCACAGCCCCACACAGCCACTCACTCACTGCCCCACCAGCAGGGCTGGGGACAGAATCAGGAGGGTAAAAGGTAGAGAGCTCGTGTGTTGAGACAAAGACAGTTTAATAGGGAAAGCAAAATCTGAGTAAGCAAAAGCAAACAAAAAAATTAATTCATTATTTCCCATGGGCAGGCAGGTGTTCAGCCATCTCCAGAGAAGCAGGGCCCCATCACATATAATGGTTACTCGGCAAGACAAACACCACCACTCCAAACATCCCCACTTTCTCCTTCTTCCCCCCACTTTATATACTGACCATGATGTCATATGATCTTGAATATCCCTTTGATCAGTTGGGGTCAGCTGTCCTGGTTGTATCTCCTCCCAACTTCCTACGTACTCCCAACTTTCCTTGCCAGCATGGCTGTACAAAAACTAGAGAAGGCCTTGGCTATGGGTAAGCCCTGCTCAGCAATAACAAAACCATTTCTGCATTATCAACTGTGTTCAGCACAAATCCAAAACACAGCCCCACTCTAACCACTGTGAAAATAATTACCCTAGACAAAACCAGCACACCACTCAAATTGTCTGCACTGCAATTGAAGGTAGATAGTAACAAAATGGGCAACTAATGGGGGATTCTCTTACTGGTAAGCCCATCCACCATGGAAACAAAAGCTACAGATGCCTTTACATACACCTGCAGAAAACATTCTGGCTTTGTATTGAGAATAGGAGCTGAGAAAAGGCTGCAAGTGCTTTGGAGAGAGCCCAGCTGCACAGAGCATTTGCCTGACCTTCATCCTGATTTTCATTCTTCACAGCTGTATCAACTGTCTTTTTTGCACAACAGCATCCAACAGAAAATAAAAGTATTTGCTCCATCAAAAGCCAAACTAATTTTATTGTTTAAATTAATTTAGCCACACAAGATAATTAATTATTTCAGGACTATCAGTTTTTATGTTAGCTTTGACTTTGAGTCTGATACTGCACTGGAGAAGTACCTATAGAATTCTATTACATTTTTCACCTTTTTTAATGGAACAGTAATGTATTACTTAGCCAAAAATTGGCCGTTTCTGCTCATATATCTCTATCATTCATTTTAACAGTATCTCTTTATCTTGACAGAGAAGTTTCCCATAGTTACTATGTAACATATCTATAGCAAATACTGCCTTCAAAAACTTAGACGTGTAACTTATGTATGACTGCTTCTTCTTAAAGAATCACTTATTCTCAGGTTTTTAGTGTCCTTTTTCTTTAGCTTAGGGGTTAGTCCCACTGTCTTTAATTGTCTTTATCTGTAGTGGTATCAGAGTTCTGTGGTCATTACTTTTAATTCTTTCATCCCTTATCAGTGCTACCTTTGCTTTGCATGTCCTTACATTTCACCACTCAAACAAGGTTTTGTCTCTGCTTATTCCACTCAGAGATTAGCTTCTCAAATACAATCCTTTTAGAAGCTTACCTGCAGCATAGTATCTGTCTAATACATGTTGGTTTTTGGATAAATGAGAAGAAATGCTTTATATTTTTAAAGAAATCAGTAAATGTAGCTATCATTAGCTACTATTTATATTCCTCACCAGAAATACCGTGTAAAAGAGCAGTTGAAAGTAAAAGCAAGGGTAAACACTTGAATAATTTAGTTACGTCAAAACTATGCTTGCAAGTTCCCTAGAAAATTCTGATCAATTCCAGTTACCCTCGAAATGCCTCCCAAAATCCCCTAGAGCAACCGTAGCTCTGTTCTGTAAGGAAGCTGGGCAGTAATTATGGAATTGAACTTAAGAAGGTTAGTAGTTTTGACCTTCAATTAGATAAAATCAATTTAGAGTAAACTGTAGCATACTACACCCTGATAACATCAACAAAGTAATTGAAAAACATCATTTAACATCAGCAGTAGTCTGAGTCAGCTGGTCTAGCAGTAAGAATCCTTTCTACAAGGAACATTTCTAACAATCAAATAGTTGAAGCGAGTTATATGCTAAGAAGAATTTGGATTTGTTGCCTTTAATGTCAGAGATTTCACTGAAAGCTTTGTGATCTGCTCCTTTGACCTTACCTATGAAGTGATAGAGCTGGTGAAGCTAATCACCAGATAATTCCTCCACATATAATTTATGTACATAATTTCAGTTATTTTAGACAAGGTATAGAGAACATGAGATCTCTTCATTATACTGCTATTAAGTACATGTAAGTACAAACAGTCCTTCATAAATTTAAACCAGCATACTTTAACTGATTACTGGAGTACCTAATTAATCATCTGAAAACTTGCTTCGAGCTTAAAGAGTAAATGACCTTAAGCATGAGGAGGACTTATTTTCAGACAAAAAAGAATCCAAAGTAATACCTGAATCAAAATTTAAAATTACTTGGATTACTTGGACATTTCCAGTGCTGGAGATTTGGTATCTAGTGTCCATGCCTAGACTGGGAAAGTGTTGTGTGAGATACAATGCAAACCTTTGGGTAGCCCCAGCCTCTGCACGAAGAATTTACAATATAAACACGAGTGTTTGCACATGAGGGTCAGTTTGCCCTCTGTAATTGCAGCTGCCCAGCTGTGCGTGCCAGGCTGCAGCACCTGCACATGTCAAGGCCACCTCCTGTGTGGCTCATGCTGGAGCATCTTGCATGGTTTGATTGCGTAGTGGTTGTGCAGTCATAAGTGGGGGCACCAAAGGGGAAATGGAGACAAAACAGGTAATATCTAACAGTATCAAAGTATGGGAGAAAATAAGAGATGGTAAAGCAAGGTTTTCATGTTCTGAAAGAAGGAGTTAGAGAAGATGATTAGAATGAGCCTGTCTGAAGCACACTCCTTTCTGAAAGAGAGGAGTGAGTTGTCCATCTGCGCTGATACTTGAAGGGCCATACATTTTCAGTTGTCATTAGAGATCTCTGCTAACAAACCCCAGAGATTTTAGTTTTTATATTTTAGGTGATTCCTAGCTAGGTCATAGTTGGCTGCATTTTACAGTCCATGGGTGAGTCCATGGGTGCAACAGTTTACTGACAACTATTCTGAATATCCACATCATATTGGTCTCCCAAGTCACTTTTCAGATCAGTTAGAGTGCTATTGTGATCTTAGTCTCATACTTATTTCTATGTATACACTTATGGTTAGCTATTTTCATTCTGAATTTTTGTTTTGTTTTAACAAATGAATGAAAGACATGCCAAAAATATTCAGCTTTACAGCATGAAAGAAACCCTCTTTCTATACACACAGTGTGTATAATTTAGAAAACTGCTGTTTCAGAGTCCTGTGCCTTGCAGTTTGAACAGCAGACAATTTTTACAGTTTAAGCTCCATTCTGATTCTGCTGGATGCTCAGTTACGGGCAGGCTGCTTTAAAAGCTAAAGATATTCACAGGAAATGGAAGGGCCAAAACTAACTTGCTCCTACAGGACTAGCAAAGTTCCATTAATTTTCTGGTTCCATTATTGACTGGATAATTCTTCCCTGCCACTTTACTTTTAGGTAGTACTGTACAAGACATGATCTCACATACATTAATCACAGATCTTATATAACTGTTCACATGCAAAATACCTCTGTGTTTAATTCTAGGCTGAGAACAGACTCAGCCATCAGACCTACCCTCTTTATTTCCTCCCTCTTCATTCCTTTCTGGGAATTACTTGTAATGTCATTAATAGGAAAATGTCATTATACCATACCCTAATCTCTCATTTCATGGGCAGAGCTCTCTGTGGCTCAATTAATGAAAAACATTCCTCCATCAAGTGGATGCCATTTCCTACAATACCTTGAAGGCCAGTTACATCATCATTAGTGGCATATGTGTATGAAATTATTTAAATTTACCTTCTCCAGGTGGGTTGTTTTTTGTGGGGTGCCTGCCCCAGATGCATCTGATCTGGGCTAGAATCCCTCAGCACTCATAAAACTGGCAATGAGTAAAACTCCTCAATATGTGAATTTCCATTTAAGAAAATTTCATTCCTTTCAATCTGTTTCACCGTGCTAATTCCTCTGGAATGCAAATGTGCCCTGGACAAGCGAAATGCGAGAAATTCCTAAGGGGTTGTCATTTGCATCTCCTGTATGTTGCCAGTATGGAGGAAGAAAAGGAAACCTACCTTTTTGTGTGGAAGAAAAATCTGCTTTAACTCATCCAGCAGCTGTTTCTAGTGTATGAAAATGACCTTGCCTGGAGTTAGAACACACGTTCTCCACATACTATGAAAATGATAAAAATAGTTCTGCAAAATTCTTGGCTTAAGAAAATGGATTTTTTTTTCCCAGACAGGTCTCTGTTTTTGTGAAACTCTGCTTTGTCAGATTTAAACAAAAAACAATTTTTTTAAAATTTATAACCTGTATATTAATTGTCTTATTAATTTGCCTAGAATCCATTTGCTGACATTCTTGATTCAGTGCAACCCTCTGAGGCTCTTTGTTTAGGAAACACTTCTGTAAAGCATTTCAGGATAATTCAACAGATGATTAAGGGAAGCATAACATTTTGAAAAACAATGTTATGATTGGTTTCCCTTAGCAGCCTGATCCACTCTGAAGAGAAGTGTTTGATTGGAGGTAACCTTTGCAGCAGACAAATACCATTTGCTGTCCCTATGAAAATTTTAATCCAAATTAGAAGCCTCCAGGAAAAAATAATTATAAATTCACATGTACTCAGTGGCAGGCACTTGATAGCATATGGCACCTTAATATGCCAAGGATTCTTTAGAGCATACGCCATCACTTAGCAGTTCCTACTTGCCAAACTGCTTCTGCTCGTGACATCCCTCAGGGATCAAGCTCCTATCCATGCCCTGTGCAAGCCCTGAGCTGGTCTTTTGCTGCAATTTTTCCTTTCCATAAGCAAGGGACACCCCAACTGCAAGAGCTCTGCTTCTCCATGTCTTTTGTGATAAGACAGCATCTTCCCTTGCGTGATCTGTGCCATCAAGTTTATCACAAGGGAACCACCTGCAGGTTTTATGGGCTTTCTTCAGACATTTCTAAACACTCCATAACAAGAGTTTTGCAGATTCATTCTTCCCATTTCAATGCCATCTTGCTTTTATGTAATTTTCTAAATCATAGGTTTAAAAGTTGTCTTGACCTTGTTTAGGTGTGTGTGCTTTTGTCAAACTTGTGACTTTGGTGAAGAAAGAAAAGGCCTAGTACCAGTACTACTAGCACTGCTGAAATATTTAAAGTGAGGCAAGGCTTGTACAAAAATAGCATATTTTTAATTTGGATAACTGATATATTTGGAAAAAAAACACCAAACTTTATAGCCCTTTATAAGCCCTACTTCAGATTTGAAATAAAAGCAGCAATCTTGAAAGATCTAAATTCCAGCAAATCAAGTTTATGCTTTATCCAAATTTGTCCAATATATCTAATCAATGTCCTTATTAGATGCCAACACGACAATGTCTGACACAGACTTGGGATTTTGCAGGTTTTAATCGGAAGTGCTTACCTTTAGTTAAAGCACACACTGTGTAGGATGTTCCTGGGACTTCTCACACGGGCAGGTTCGGGTGCTATTGCTCATTCTTTCTGATATAGAAGTGATGGAGTGCTATATCATGCCTTTAGTCCTGCACAGGAACCCCCATCAAAAGCTGGAGAGAGTTTGCATAAAAACTGCTGTCAGGAAATGGCCACAGTGATTCATCTTCCTAATATGAGATGCTGTGAGGTTGTGCAACTCATGGGCCAGCAGTGCTATGTCCAGTACAGAGATTCTGGAATGTTTATAAATCTTTGGGGGTGGGGGGGGCGTGTTAGTTTTCTTTTTTCGTTTTGGTTGGTTTGTTCAGGTTTTTTTATTGTTTCATAGCTCACAACTTCCTGCTAAGCTTATGCTCATACAGTCCTGGGACTCTTTGTCTGTTCTGTTGCCATCAGGTCTCTTAGAGTCAATAAAATGCCTGCAGGTCATAATTTTATGCAAAAGCAAAGTCATCAGTTCTGGCGTGAGAATTTGTACAGAATAGGTTTAATAGGACATCATCTTTTATAGCTATCACTTTAAATTACCTAGCTGCCAAAAGAAGGCATATTTGAGAAATTAATGGATACATAACATAATTCTCAGTTAAATCATTGCTGTAAATGTAATGGAAATGAACTATTAAACCAATAACATTTCCTTTCATTAGTTTGAAAAGATCAAAGACAGAGACATTACACAAAAATGCCAAGAGCCAAGAATATGGCACCTTACTATGGTGCAATTACCTTGTAACCACAGCTGGGAATTCTGACATCAGCTTACTGACCTAAAATTTACAGAATAGGGAAGGACGCAATCTGTGGTTCTTACAGGGATTTGAAGACTGACTGCAGTACTCTAGAGCTCTCAACATCAAGCCATAGGGTTGGATCTCCATTTCTTTTGACCCTCCAGGATCAGAAAGCAGTGGTTTTTGATGACATTTTAAAGCAAGACAAATTCCTATATAGGGTGCTGAGCATTACTGTCTTAGTTACATCAGAATGTAAACCCGAAGTCAGTGGAAAGATGGAATCAAAGAAATATACCACAAGTAGCTGTTAGTATGCAGAAAGGATTTACACATTTGTCTGAATACTTTGACTCTTGTAGGGGGAAAAAAAAAGTCAAAGCCACAAGCCAAGTATCAAACACTAGACTGAGATACATTAAAACATTTCTTTTAATGCACAGTTGCTAAAGCTGCCCACTCACCTATTTTTGCCAAGTGATCACTATGGCATAAGTCAGGCAGGATTTTTCTGCACAGCTTGTTGAACATGCCAATTTCACAGGCTGCTTTTGGAAAGGTTTTTTGCTCTTGCTGCTTGGTTTAGCAGATGCTGGCTTGCAGTTCTGCACTCACAGTATAAAGGATTAAGGAGACAGAAGGATATTCAGGAGGGAATATGGCAATTGTCCAGTGTAAGCCCAGCTGCATCCAATAGGCATTCCCATCAAGGACTGCCCCCAGTTCTGTTATCCATTTGTCAAATCAACTTGACATTATCTTCTGCTTGGAAAAATAACTAGTCTAGTCTGCATTTAAGGAATAGGATCACCTGCTTCTGAAGATATGATGGAGAGGATGGAGGCATGCATGTAACAGTGCAAAGTAGATCAGTGTGATAAGACAAAAAGGTTTCAAAAGCACACTGATTTGTATGTTGTAAACTGCTTGAGTGCAAAGGAAAATGATCACAACCAAAACCGTATGCCTTTCAAAACTTTACTTCTCCAGCTGGCACAGCTAGCAGATTTGTCAGAGAAGCACTAATAAGCAGAGAGAAAAGGCTAGGGGAAATCTTTCTGTTCTCCATCTGTCATGGAGTAAATAGGTTTATTGATTATGTACCACTTGATCTATACTAAATGCTTTCAAGCATTTCCCATTTATAATTTTCAAATACAAGAATAATTAAATTTTGATTTATGGGAATTACACAAGAAGAGGTGACTTTTTGTCCAATCAGCAGCACTTAGCTGGACCAGAGATATTAAGAAAACTAATAGAATGTTTTAGCTTTATAATAGTAGCAGCCTGAGTTTTGAGGTTTTGGATGGTGGCCTGAATAATGCAAGAGGAAGAGCAAAAAAGCTTCAATGTTGGCTTAGTTGTGTTTTTACTGTTTCTAATCCTGGGTCACAGAAGATACAAAGGTTTTACAGCCCCGCTATAAAACAGCTCTTTATCTTTTCTCCACTAATTCCACGGTGTCACATTTAACAAAACTAGGAAACTGAAGATAATATGGATGTTTGCAGATTAGCTGACAGGTAATAAATAACGATAATTTCACATACCTACAAATGTAAAGGCACCTTATCACTGTTTAAGTTTCTCGCTCTTTGTAATGCCTGCCAACATTTTAACCCAGGCAAATTACAGTATTGTTTTTGCTGTTTTTTCACTGGGATAAAATACACAGTCATAATATCTTTTTATCAGATTTCATGGTATAAAAGGGCTTTGGTGCTTAATTCAAGCTGTATGTTGCCGAGGCAATTCCAGAGTTCCTGTTCTGGAAGATGTATTTGTCTTATCTTTTAGTTGTCTTGTCTTTTCACAGTGCTCTAAGTACCACATGCCCAAGAAGATGCAGCTGTGACCCTGCCCAGTCAGTGCAATGCTACAGGGCTACAGAGATCCCCAGAGAGATTCCTTTAACCACCAGGAGACTCTACATAAGCCACAGCAAAATTAAACAACTTCAGGTAAGAAAACCCAGAAAAAGTACTTTTTGTAGCATACCGTAACTGAAAGTTGGACTTCCCAGATGGTAGTGGCATCAAGTGAGGAGAGAATCTTATTCTATGTTCTAAATACTGACAAAGTGCTGCCAGATCTGGCTTTATTTTTACTTACTCTTTAAGTATATGTAAATATATTCCTTGTAGTGTTTTCATATTCCTGCAGTCTCCAAGCACTAGCTCACACTGTCACAATTATATTTTGTATGAAACTCAAAAAATTAGTATTTTACAACTAGCAGCCAAAGGTTGACTTGTTATATATATGGTCAAATAACCATTGACTTTCAGAGTAATTTTTTAACTGTTTTAAGCTTTTTCTATTTTTAATGCAATATAATACCTTTTCACAATAAAATGAAAGGGTTTATGTCATTAGAATAATTTCCCTAATGAATGAAATGGAAGCTCTTTTACCCCTCTGGAGCTGCAAGTGTCAGGTACAACTGCCATTAGAAATGGCAGAGGAAGTAAGTTTGAGTCTAAAGCACAGCATGAGATGTTTCTAAAAGCAAGGCCAGGCCTATCTAATAACCTACATAAAGGAAAGCAGTTTCTAACCAAAGCTGCCAGCTATTTGTGCTATTGAAAAGTTTATTCTGGGTTTCTTGAGGTACCACTGGTTTGCATTATTAAAGGCATCAGCTTATGCTCATCTTGCACTGCACTCTGGAATGGTGCTTCTTAGTTTCCTACCCTGAAATATCCTTATTTAATAAATTAGCCTTGTATAGATAGACACAAGGGAAATATAACCACCTGTATAACACATGCTTGCTGTGCATCACTTTACTACAAATAATAAGAAATGAGCAATTCAAACGAGATACATTTTCTCTTACAAAGAATTTAACTGTTCTGAAATGCATCTTTGATTTCGCTCTCAGGACTAAACGAAATAGGCTGGAAGGCAGCTTAGAGCAGCATCTAGAATACCTGTTGCCCACTGAGAAATAGTCAGTGATTGTACAATTTTCCTTTGAGAAAGTTTACTCTTTTAGCTGCTACTAATATCTCTGGTTTTCTTGTTTTATCTCACACACCCACAAGAGTCAAACATTGGTGTGATTTAGCTATATTCGGGGTAAACAAAAGATTTGTCAAATGAATTCTGTATTAGGAAATACATTTTCTGTGTAAACTCTTCCCTCCTCCTCCCCATTATTTTATTTCCAAGTAAGATGAGCCATTTTCCATTTCTTAGGCTAGTTGTCCATACCTGTCAGCAACTCTTCAGTTACAAGTAGAGTGCCCTCAAGGTCTGACTAGAGCAAAAGAGTGTGTCATAAAGCATTTAAATGTTGGATATAAGTGCACGGAGTGGTGGGATAAATGTTTTATGACCAATCAAAAAAAATAGTGTGTGAAATCATCTAAGGAGAGAGTTTTTCATTTTATACATTAATTCCATCGGCTGTGAGTCTGCCTTACTGCTACTACTGTCTTGGCACTGAAAGGAAAGAAGTCCTTTCACATTATATCCTTGAGGTTATGTAGGCTGTTTCCTTGAGATTTTACTGGGTCTTTGGATATATTTTTAACTTTTTTTTTTTTCCCATGCAACAAATTATACTTCTGAGGCCTTGACATCATAAATACCTATGCTTAATTTTACACAGCTGAGCAATTCCACTGGCACATATAGTGCTTAGGGAAACATTCCTGCTTGTAAAGTACAAGTCTGCAAGCACTGAAATAACTCTATAGGATTTTAGGGTTATGGTGTGGGATTTTTGTTCTCTCAGCTTATTTGATTTGGGTTTTTTTATTTACTTGGTTTTTAAAATTCCTTTATTTACCTACTCATAGAGAAAATAACATACTTTCCTAAAGAAGTTGAATGGAAGCCTAGAGTTCCCACAGCTGACCTCCAAGAGACTTTTATATGTAAGCATTCACAAATATTATGGTTTGGCAATTAGCTGCCTCAGAAGAATAAATAAAATATTGTTTCAGTTACTTCTGCACCTTAATTTGCATTGATTATTATTAAAATTGTGAAGAAGTATTCATTTTAAAAAGAATATATGTTTGTATGCTAAATCCAGCATGTTAAAAAAAAGAAAACCAATAAAAATAGTAGATTTTTTTCTTTACCCAGGTAAATTTTGTGTTTGTTTTGACAGGGCTGATCAGCATTCTAAACAGTGGCTGGGATTTTTTTTTTTGTAATTTTACAACCTTTTTTTATAAAAAGACCTTATAATAACAAAACTAGATTAATTTTAGCATCTTTTTTCAATATTTTCTGTTTTCTCCTTGATTTGAAGATCAACTATAACCTGGTTACTCTCAATTTAAAATTTAGTTTATTTCTAACTATATTAATAAGTGGGGCTTTATATAGTAAAAGAAAATCATCTGCCTTGCCTCCAGGATAGGGGACTATTTTAAAGAAACTTCTTACAACATATCCCGGGTCACAGCAACTCTAAAAGCAAAAAAAAAAGTAATTAAAACGACAAATTCCTTAAAACATTTGTATTAAATAACAGCATATTAGATTAACTTTCAGAAGATCAATGTTTTAAAATATAAAACTATAATAATATCATTTTACAGGCAATCCAGTTAGAGAATAAAACACTGCTTCCGAGCAAAAAAAGAGTTGGTGGGCTTTCAAGTATGTTTTGATTTGTATTAGAAAGACTGGGTGGTTTATAAAAGCATGGATAAATGTTTAAGTCTCAAAACAGCATGGTCACAAAGCTTAGCAATGCATACCGAATAGGTGGAAAATAGAAATTATAATAATCCAAATTAAGAAGCCTAGCATCGTTACAGAGCAAATGTTTGTAGATTGACCTTCACGTAGCTCTGTGTCACTTAATGAGATGAAAATTAAGCCTCTTAGAGACATAGAGAGATCAACAGAGGAAAAGCAGAAAACATTGCTTTTGAATTTATAGGAGAAAATGTGTTGAATTGTGAAGGTTCATAATTGTTTCAATTTCCACAAGATGGTTTTATAATTACGTATGATTATGTTTTTGTGCTTTTGACCAATGCAGCTCATTCCTATGTACAAGATCACCTTCCTAATCATGACCAAAACTGGACATCAGTCCTGCTATTGCTATATAGTTATATATAAACAAAACACTGCAATTTAAAAAAATAAAAGTATATAATTTGGACAACTTTGTTGTTTACTGTTAAAAATATAAGTTTTTTAAAGGAGGTACATTCCTTCATTGAATTTAAATATAATTGATAGAGAAATCTGCTTCAATAGAGGTTCCATATCTACACTTTCTCAGTAATTGCATCAAATTTTGCAATTCAGAAATTGGTTTGCAAGACAGAATAAAGTTAATGAGAAAGATAAAGTAAGAATACCACAGCAAAATGAAATCTGACTTGTTTTCCACAGCTCTGTAGGCTTTAATTTTAACAGAATTTAAAATGCAGAGTTTGTAGCTAAAATAAAGAGATACAGCCCAAAAATATGCAAGAGTTGGATAAATGAAGCTGTAAGACATCTTTTAACAGCCACCTTTATGAGCTGATTTCACTTACACAAGTATGATAGTCAAATGTATCCAACTAGAATTATAGAACAAAATTACTACCCAGCACCTGTAGTGCAAAAGCACTTGTACTGCCCTCCATGCAGATTCCTGACAGGGGTGAGGGGTTATACTGTAGAACAGGCTGTATAGCTTCCCCCACTGAGAGTAAAATGTGCTGGGAGCTACCAAACCCTGGAGGAAATAGCATGAAGAAACTATTGTTACTTTAATGTCTCTAACTGGTGTGGCACCCCTGAGACCTGTAGTAAAAAGTTTTTGGACATGGGAAGGGAAAACAGATGAGGACAGTCCTTCCCACCATTCCTGCGCAGAACACCTGCTCATGTTGCTTTTTTGGGGGTATTCCCATATAAATGATTTTTTAAGACTCAGTCACCAAGGTCAATGGGAAGCATTTCTGGTAAATTCAGAAAACCAATGTTTTAGCAATTGGTGTGCCTGGAGTACTCCCTGGCTCACCCTCCCATTGCATGCTTCCTCCCATCTCAGCTTAGAGAAAGCTGCCAGATTCACTTAGGTTTGCTGCTTAACTTGAGACACAGGATGGCAAGCTTTATAAACAAGCACGTTCCAATAGAGCAGAAAAATAATGAAACAATTGTGTGCCTCTCGATGTTGTAGCCATAGTCAACATCTAAGTATCATTTACCACTGCAAAGCATTTTTTTATTACCAACTGATAAAAACTAAGTTTCTGTGAAAACACTCTGTTGCACAGAGGTGATTTTTCAGGCCAGGCTGATCTGACACTTTTGGTTTGATCATATTAATATGTGAGGTTTTTATTTAAAAAGAAGAAGGTAGTGGAGAAGAGCAAAGCGTTGAATTTTAGTTTTCTGCTAAAATAGTAGCAAGAAGTAAAGGTACCCATGTGTACTCCCTCTGGGGAATACATACTGCAGTGACAGTACTGTTGATATATGGAAATGGCTGTATCATGAACTCAAAACTGCTCTAGCAAGCACCATTGAGTACAATGAACATTAACAGCCATCCACTCTCTGCAAAGATTTCTGCCACTGGTGATGTTAGCTTTCCATTTTATATAGGCTATCCACCAGTAGAAAATAAAAGGAATATTCTTTCTTCAAATGTACGTGTTTGCTCAAAACCTGACACAGCATAGATTTAAACTACAAAATTCTAAAATATAAGTAAATATGGCAAACCACAGGTACCTACAGTAACACTTCTACTGTTACCACTTATTTTAGTTTCTCATTCTAAATATATTGTTTTTCAGCATATACTAGCAATTGTCCAAGCATCCAGAAGGAGTAACCAGTCAGGATATCTATAAATGTACTTCCACATTATTTTTTTTTTCTCTTTAAGTTTACTGACTTCAGGAGAATGTCAGTCCTTGAAGAGCTGGTCCTGTCATGCAGTGGCACAGAATCAATAGAAAACAACACTTTCAAAGCTCTGAGCACCTTGAAGTCCCTGGAACTCTGTAAAAATCAACTACGGCAAATACCCATCTTTCTTCCATCTGGCCTTGAAATTTTAAAACTCACTGATAACTCCATCAATAGTCTGCATGCATCTGAATTTGCAGGTTTGATGAAACTAAGGGTGCTTGATCTTCGGAACAACTTGATTGCAACTCTTCCTCCAAGTGCATTTTCTTCCCTTTACAATTTACAAAGTCTGATTCTGGATGGCAACAACATGGAATCTGTGTCTGCACCACTTAAGCTTCCTAGGCTGATGTATCTGAGTATGGCTGATAATAAACTGAATTCGTTCCCAACTAACTTTTTTGCATCATTCCAAAGTCTACATTTTCTCAGTTTAAGTGGTAACTTTCTGACAAAAGTGCCTCTTGATCTACCTAAATCCCTGGTGTCTCTAAAATTAGAGAAAAACCAACTTAAAATTGTGAGACTGCGAGATGTGAAACACCTAGAAAATCTGTCTGAGCTCCTTCTGTCAGAAAATCAGCTGACATCAATAGATGGTGCACAGCTTCTTCCTAACTTAAAAACACTGGAGCTCTCTAAGAACCAGCTCCACACTCTGCCCCTCAGGCTGCCCGGCAGGCTGCAGAAACTCGACTGCAGCAATAACCTGATCCAAAGGGTAACAGCACAGGACTTTCAAGGACTCCAAGACCTGAAGCACTTGTTTCTCGACAACAACGCTGTCAGCACGTTTGAGGCAGGAGCTCTCCAGCAGTGTGCACAGCTTTCCAATCTGGCGCTGGAACAGAATCTCCTCAGTTCTATTCCGCTGAGGCAAGTGAATCTCAGGACAGCTGGTTCCAAGGTGTCATCTCTCCTTCCTTGCATTATGAGAACAAGAGACAAAAATTGGTATTCAGACCCAGTCATGGTAGAAGTGTGTCCATACCATAAACCCATTGCTGTAACTACCACTAATTAGCACTCCTGTTAGCAATCTCAGAGTAGAGCTGCTTTCATTACACGTGGCCCCCAATGAATCTGCTCATTTTGCATCCCTCCCTGCCAGTGAGACCATTTTACTTAATTAGCACACCAATAAGAAGGACCTGCTAGGAGAATGCAACAGACTTACTATCAAGGTTATACTGCTACTTAGATTGACCTTCCCCCACAAAAGAAAAATAATAGAGCATTTGATAAAAAGGATAGTTTTTACCAAGCCACACCAAGTTTATTATTGTTAAAATACTAAGATTTTGGGAGCTGAATCTGATGAAAAAGAATGCGCTTTTTCAGTGATATTGGCATTCCCAACTTCATTAAATTCACACATTACAAAGTATTTGGAATGCATATAAAGTCTCCAGCTTCAGGCTATAAGAAAAATTCCAGTCAACAGAGCACAGAAGAAACATCCCTTGGGCACACTGTGCTCATTAATGCTCTGCTTAGAGGATCTCTCACATTCATCTGAGTGTTGGAACTGGCCATTATCAGAGATGGCATATTAAGCCAAAAGGAGGCTGTTCTGATATAAAGTGGCAATTTTATTATTACAAAAGACTGTGCAATAAGATGGCATAAAAATACTAAAGTAATTCCATTAACATCAACTTCTTAACAGAACTGGATTGTTAAACTTTATTTTTATGGCTTGTAGACAGGTTTAACTAGCCTAAATAAATAACACAGTAAAATTTCAATTCATTTAGCATCATGTCCTTTAGCATTTGAATCTATTTGGCAGCACCTTTAACAACAGAAAGTGATTTAGTGGTGCATAAATATTTGATTTCAGTCTAGCTTGACAGGAATATTTAATGCTTTGTAGTTACTTTAGTATTGTCTAATCGATCTCATTTTACAACCTTCATAGTCAAGAGAATTAAGAGGAAGGAGTTCTCTACTAGCCTTTAAACAGTACAACTTTTAAGGAGATATTGGGGACCTTTCATTCCAACAGTAAATACAGATTTCCAGGGAGGGCTGTAAACATAAAAGAGGTGAAAATAATGACAAGAAATAAAATTTATGTACTTAATTTAATTGTCTGATGATGACTAGGTACATATGGATATACAGAAAAAAATTATTACTTTTGACTTTTATCTGAGAACTCTGTCAAGTTGTAAAAGATTAAAAGATAGGACTGATATGCTAAAGTGAATAGGTCTTAGCAGGTTTTTGGCAGAAATTAGGAGAAAGAAAGCTCTTGTTTTTTGAAAATAATCCACAAGTCCAAGTATTTTCAGGACTTTTAAAGAAGACTCGTACTTCATAAAATCATACAGGGTGTGATGAAAATGCAGGGAAGAATCTGATGATATTCCTTAGAGTGGGAGTAGCACAGTTTGGCTGCCATGGTCAGCTCCCAAGTGAGCATGGCTCTTCTTCCAGCTGCAGGGCACTCAATCATGTACTCAGTGGCATTTATTTTCTCTAGATCAACACAATCTGAAGCCAAACAATATAGCCATAAAGTTTAAGTCTAACAAGACTCTTATCAGGTTTAAGGACTTGCTGGTTAGGCTTTGGACTGTAATCAGTCTGGATAAACCTCTTGGGTGATTTCTCACTGCCTCTGACATCAGTGGCACTAGGGTTTTACCACAGAGTACCCTTCTGACATTACAGTGTCATATTGCGCAACTATAGTTGTCTGCGGTTAGGTTTCAAAACTGGTTTATTGCAGTCACAAGCATTTGGTAAGGCCAGATTTTGTGAAGTGAATCACCACATAAATATGCGAGATTTTCATCTCCCCAAGAAAAACAGCACAATACAGAATTGCCCTATTCTTGAAATAATAACATTGAACTTGTCAGGTTTTCACACATCTGGAAACCATCTTTCAGTTTAAGAGGTTCAAACTTGGTTTCACAAAAAACAGTGAGTGAGGATCACTGACTGTCCCATAACTTTACCAGTTGTAGTATACTGCTGTTCTATTCTAAATAGATCTTGGTAATATGATTATCATTTCCCTGAGAGTTTCAGTCAAGTTTCCTTAAAACCTGTAACCTTGACTCTTAATTTCACCACCCTGCATGCTGCCATAGTAAGGTGATTTTTGAGACACTTTCAAATTAATTTTATTAATGATATTCCAAGCCTATGCTTTTCTGTTAAGCACATATCACTAACTATATCAGAAGAAAATTAAAAGATCATAAATGAGCAAGACTTTTGAAATTAAGGTCTTTTCATATACATTTGTGATGCATATGAAAAGGAGAATTATACTGACCTATCTAGTATCAAATCCAGAGATTATCAGCTTTTTCTCTTCTAAATGCAACCAATTCTAAGTCTCGAAAGTACTATTTTAAAAACATTTGCATTTTCCATGTTGCTGATTTCTTAACAGCTTATCATCAGAACAATTACAGCTGTGATGATTCATGTTTAAATCTGATGGGAGCAGGAGAACAAAATGGAAAGGCTCTAATTCTTTATGAACTAAAAAACATTTTTAAACAAATCATATATAGAAGTAGTTGAAGGAGCAGCGTTGCCACGATTGTCTAAACTTTTGATCTTTCATGGTGCTATAGTTTGGACGTTGTCATTGAAAAGTACAGAAAGCATTTTTAAACTTGACAGTCAATTAAACAGCTAATTTTCATCATAGTACAGCATGGTTCAGCTGCATGAACTGTCAGTACAGGTCAGAATTGCAGTAATTTGGGAAAACAGTTCAAGGGTGCACAAACATTACACCCATAACATAAAAAGCAAAGAAAAAAAAGCAAGCAAACAAACAAACCCAACCCAAACACAACATGAATATCTGTTTTTGCAGAAGATTGCATTATTTAGTGATAACTTTATTTTAGTATATCAGATGTGCCTGGACAATACCCACCACCAAATACCACTTACAGAAACAGTACGATGAACATAACACCTTTGTATCGTTTTATTTTTGTTCAGACTTCCAGACACCCTTGCCAGATTGGATCTAAAAGGAAATGACATAGAGGATGTTGGAGAACAAGAGCTAAAGGACTTGAAACAGCTTCAGGTCTTAAATTTACGGAATAACAAGATATCTCTCTTGGATCGCAAAGTCTTGGAGTATTTACCTCGTCTTCGTCATCTGTATTTAGATGGAAACCCTTGGAACTGCACCTGTGACCTTCTCAGAACCAGAAGAGCACTGGTGGCCAAAGGGACGGATGTCCGGGGAGGGCAGTGTGCAGCACCAGCACAAAGCCGAGGAGAAAGTTGGATGTCTTCCAAAAAGATTCTGCAGCAGTGTGAAGATAATCTGTCTTCCATGGAAAGAGGCAAAGAGGACAGAAAGAAAATGAAACCCAATGAAGCTTCCAGCATTGGAGTGAACACAGATGATGATTACTATGATTATGAATTGGATTAATGTCATAGTTTATCTGTAGTGAACCTTAAAGTTGTCTAGAGCTTCCCACTGCCATCAGTGTTTCTACTGACAAGCAGTCTTCTCATCTGTCATTAGCTTTTCCTGCCCTATTTGTGCTACAAGAAGTAATAACCAGTGACAGAAGGGCTACAGTAAGGGTGCCATTGTGAACTGAATGTTGTAAAAAATATATTTTTTCTATACCATTAGTACTATGTAGTTTGAGGGAAACAAGAATACAATTACTATCTCTTAGAATAGCAGTCTGTAACTCTGTATGGATCTTTTTATAGTAGAACATTTATTACAGTTGCATAAAACCCCACAAATAAAATTCTGCAATACCACAAGACACTATTACTAGGAGTCTGGCATTCAATACATTTAAACTTGTGGGTCTGCAGGTTGACATGGAGAGTTACATTGATATGAGCAATTTATTGGGATTGTTCAGAAATTCTTGCTTTTGCAAAATTTATTTCAGTTCTCCTGAAACACTTGCCCTTTTTGTTTATTTTAGAGTATTTTAAATTACATTAGACTAAATTAGCTGAGCTGCAGGGAAAACACAGAAGGCTTATCTTCATCACAGCAAGTGCAAAAAGTGAAATAAATAGAAGAATCAGCTTTCTGGTTAATGAGATTTAATAGTCGTTCTGAAGTTAATAGTGAGGAATGAAAACACTGGGGTCAAGTTGACCCGATTCTGTTGCTGTAAATAACAGAAGGGAGATTCTCAGGAAATAGATCCTGGCAAATATTAGGATAAGATGAAGTAAGGTGAAGCTCTTTTTTGTTGTTGTTTACTTTGGTATCTGAATAGCTAATTTGCTACAATATAGCTCAAGATACTGTGTGTATACTTTTAGGTTAGGTATACTTAAGGTGCAAGTACACACTGCAAATATCTCCCTTCAATGGCCAGAACTTTCCAGACTTTTGTGCACATACACAAAAAATGATGAAATGCTATATAATTAATGCATTAACTCTGATATGTGTACAAATTTTATCGAGCAGTTGCTAAAGTGCTTGAAAACTAAACAAAACTGGATTAGTGAGACCACTAAAGCCAGTGACTTACAAACAGTCGCTGAAGTTAGTTCATAATCTCAGGTGATAACTGATGAGTAATTACATCAGCAAATTACTTTTCAAAGCAAACAGTTTCTATTATTTTTATCTTCCGTTGGATTCAGTAACTGAGTAATCACTCATCTCCACAGAAGCTGATTTGTCAGGTGTCAGAGTGCAGCTATTTGGTTATGTCTCCTATGCAAATGTGACTGACGCGTGTGTTTCTTAGGTCCCCCAACACGTTAAGCTATGCAATTGGAATAGAAAGACCTAATCACATTTTTCTTTATGTTCCCTTATCATCACCCTCTGCAGAGGGATCTGCACAGGTTGGATCAATGGGCTGAGGCCAACTACGTGAGATTGAATAAAGCCAAGTGGTGTGCCTTGCCCTTGGGTCACAAGAACCCCCTGCAGCACTATAGGCTGGGGCAGAGGGGCTGGATGGCTCTCAAGCAGAAAAGGACCTGGAGTGCTGGTCAACAGCTGGCTAGGTAGGAGCCAGCGTGTGCCCAGGTTGTGCCCAGCCCAAGAAGGCTGATGTCATCTGGCCTGTATCAGCAATAGAATGGCCAGAAGGACCAGGGCAGTGATTGTCCCTCTGTACTCGGCACTGGTGAGGCCACACCTGGAATACTGTGTAGTTTTGGGCCCTTCATTACAGGAAGGACATTGAGGTGCTGGAGCATGTCCAGCTGGGGAAGGGCCTAGAGAGTGAATCCTATGAGGAGCACCTGAGGGAGCTGGGGCTCTTTAGCCTGGAGGAGACTCCAGGGGGACATGATCATTCCCTACAACTCCCAGAAAGGAGGTGTGATAGCAAGATTGGGGTCAGTCTCAGGAAAAAAGTGACAGGACCAGAGGAGATGGCCTCAAGCTACACCAGGGGAGGTTAAATTGGATGAGAAATTTCTTCATGGAATGCATTGTCAAGCATTGGCACAGACTTTCCAGGGAAGTGGTGGAATCACTACCCTGGACGTGTTCAAAAGATGTGGATTTGGCACTTAAGGGCATGGTTAAGCAGAAGACTTGGGCATGCTGGGTTAACAATGGGAGTTGATCTAGAGATCTTTTCCAGCCTTAATAGTTCTATGATTCTAAGGTCAGTCACCCAAACTTTTGGTAGCTAAACATTTAGATATTTATGAAACAGCACAATCCTTCCTTGCAGTTCGACTGCGTTATTTTTGATGGCTAATGCTGGTCTGTATTATAAACCGGTAAAGTAGTTACTTTCTGACCAAGAGAAATATTTTCGTGACACAAAATTCTTCATTCAAATTTTATATTGGCAGATTCTTCTAACAGAATGCTTTAAACATCTCCTTGCCATCTCTGCCCACCGATCTGTCTGACAGCATCGGGCCGGCATCAGCACTCACTTCATCTTTCACCTGCAGCGGTGTTTCCATCTTCGGGCCCGTGGCCTGCTACAAGCCAAGACCGCAAAAGCTTGGGAGCCGCGGGTTTGTGGAAGGCTCCAGATCACAAAAGAGAGGCTTCTTCTCTTTTGTGGAAGGCTGCAGATCGGGGTGTGCACCCCGAGGCCGTGCTGTCTGGGCGCGGGTCGGGGGCTGCGCTACCTCCGTCTCCCGAGCCCGTTCAGCGGAACCGCCCGGCGAGCATTCGCAGCACGCTTAGAGAGTGAAACCTGCATTTCGGTAAAGACACCCCTGAGAACCGGCTGCTTCTGCGGCGTCCAGACGCTTCCTCAACCCGCCCCTGCTGCACACACCAACGTGAACGAGGCCCTGCGGGCGCCAGCAAAAGCAAGGCCGGGAAGGACAAAGGGAGGGTCCGGAGATGACTCTTTGAAACAGCTGGGAGCTTTGGGCAGAGC
>VXBI01011686.1:1077952-1148628 GCA_013397375.1 Toxostoma redivivum
GGGGCGGCGCGCGGACGGCAACGGTGGCGCGCGGACGGGCGCGCCCTGCGGAAGCTGCCGGTGCACGTGGGGCTGGTGGTGACCGAGGAGGAGCCGAGCTACGCGGACATGGCCAGCCTGGTCGTGTGGTGCATGGCCGTGGGCATCTCCTACGTCAGCGTCTACGACCATAACGGTGAGCGGCGGCCGCGGTGCCCCAAGTCCCCATCCCGGGCGGTGCCCGCCTTGGGAGCGCCTCCTGGCGTGGAGCCAGAGGGCCGTGCTGCTCTGGGGTCCGATGCTGGCCTCTCTGCTGGCAGCTCCTTTCCTATCCGCTGGAGTTGCTTGGCCGCTGCAGAGCTCCTGTCCCTAGGGAGTGGCCCAGTTGCCCTTCTGGCCCTCTCCTGCGTCGGGATGACCGGTCCTGCGTGCTTTCCAGAGCCTTGTCCACAGCCTTGGGCTGACAGGAACTGCTGACATCTAAAAGTGTAAGGCAGGGACTGTTAGTAGGGAAGAGCCTTGGGCTACCTGCTCTTATGAGTGCTGTTTATGAGCTAGGGCTGAATCTCCAGAAGTGAATGAATGAAAGTAGCCTTCTGTTTTCAGGTACTCCTGTATTAAGTAGTTAAACACAAGCATGTCCTCTGTGCTGTCTGTATTGGGAAATTAAATTACGTGACCTGCATTTGGTGCTGCTTGGCCTTTGAGTTAATGCTGAGCCAGTGCTTCTCGAAGCTGGTGTTTTTTCATATCTGCTGTGTGATTTATTACTGTGCCTCAGGTGTAAGACCATTGAACTCTGGCTTTTGCAGGTATGTTGATTTCACGTCACTGCCGTGAAAGATAAAGATACGCTCAGAGTTTGGATTTCACATACTGTGAGGAAATCCTGGAACAAATCTGGCTTCCTCATACCTGTCCTTTCCTAGTGGGGAGCTAAAACCAGCCATATTCAAGATACTCTTAAGTGAAGCTTTCTAGTTGAGAGATAATCTCTAACTTGTACGAGGCAAGCTCAGTCAGCTCAGAAGGGCTAACAATACATTGCCTGGACTGTGTCCTTTTCCACTGCAGAGGAAAACACTTCATTCTGAAGATCCCTGTGCTCTTGCTGTCAGGGGTGAGACTGTAGGAGACCAGGGTTTAACTTGCTTTGGGCCACTTCCAGGGGCTGTTTAGAGGTGTCGTGCAGGTTAGGTGAACTGTGTGAATTTATGCCAGGTTACAGGTACAACTGTCATCTAGTGCTCTTTAAGGATATGCAATGCAGCAGTACATCCCACATAAGTAGGTGAAATCTTTTGTCATCAAGTGTACAAAAGCATCTGATGTATGCAGACCTTTTTCCTTGAGCATAGGCATTTGTGATTTTAAAACATTTTTCACTTGTTTTAAACTATCACCATTTATAGTTCTGTTTCATGGCTGGTGCTATGTGATAAAAGACTTGGAAGACTTGACTTTCACTAAATTCTCTAAGATCATTATGAGAAACTGGTCTTAATACCAGTCACTTAGCAGTTTAAACTGGCCATCTGTGCAGGGCTGTTGTGGAACTTGGTTATGTTGTATTTCAGAGAGAGAATGCTTCCTTGTTTGGAAGTCAAAGAATGATATAAAATATTTGCATAACATCTCAAGCACACAGAGAACAGCACCTTCTGTAAAGTCATTTATATGTTGACAGTTTTTGCTCCCAACTTGGATAAACGTTCAACCAGGTAAAATACTGCAGAGCAAACAGTACTAAGGAAGGGAGAGTTTCCCTCATAGCTTGAAGAGAGACATTTTTATTGTAGAGGATCTTTAACTTGTGACAAACCTCAAATAAGCTATGGGCAGTATTGCCTAATATGTTATGTATGTGCTTAGTTCCTTTTTAGATCCTAGCACTGTGCTCCACAAATTATATGTATGAGAATTGAACTGAGGCTGAGAATCATGTTTCTTGGTCGTCTTGGTTTTCATCTTGCTTACTGTGCAATAGTGAGGAGGGAGAAGGCACCAGCCAATGCTTAGGTAGCTACTGTTGCTGAGCTCCTGTCTCACAGTAAGGAGCCAGAGTTGTAGCAGTATCTGAAACATTATTTTTTGAGAACCTACTACTGCTTGCTTCTCCAGCATGTGTTGAAATTCAGTGAGATCTAAGATTGACTGTTAGAAGACTAAATATGATGACCAGAAATTAAAAGGTTTTGTCCCCTGAAGAGCTGAAATAACCTTGCAGAACAATTCTTATTGCTAGCAGTTCAGGAAAAAAAAATCTTGGGTTATTTGCTGCTGTATCTATGTATTGTTTCATTCATTCTAAAGTTGTATATGTGAATTATTCACTTTTGTTCTGTGTTGCAATGATATTTTTTGTTTTGGTGTTGGGGATTTTTTCTTTTCTTTAGTTTGGTTGTTTTTGTTAAGTGCAGGTTGTGTGATGAATGTGGATTTTTATTTTTCATTCTGTAGTTTTTTGCTGTCACCTCTGAGATCTGAAAATACAGCTATTATCTCATGGTTTCTGTATCAAAACATTTTTCAGTAGTTTGTTCTTCTGTTGGTCCTCTGACACTAGAATATGCTAGTTTAATTGCTAGCTTGATTTCCAATCTGTTGGAGCAAAATTGAAGAAGGCAGATCAGCTAAAAAGTTTTAAATCTGTGGCTTTTGCCAGACTTCCAGGGTTGATGAGAATTGCCTGCCATTACACTTCATGTTCCACAGGTGTTCAGTGGGTTTTCCAGGATAGCAGCTGCAACTGCTTTTTGCACAGCTGAGCTTTTTAGACTGACTTCAGAGAGCAAGCAAGTAGTCATTCATACAGCTCTAGCGTATGCTTACTGCTGGTAATAGCACATATGCTGCCTTTCTTTTGGTGCTAAGCTCCTTAGGGTGTCTTGATTGAGCATACACCATTTCCAGATAGACTTGTCATTAAGTAGGATGTTGCAGCTGTTGCTAAATCCAGTGCTCAGTGGTGGTGGAGCCTGAAACCTTCAGCACTAACAACTGATAATAGTGAAGGTGAATAAAGTCAGGTACAACTTGCTCTTATCAGTAGCGGGGGGTGACCCTTAATTGTGGTGTGCACTTAGTTTCCATCTACTCAGATGGTGAGTAGTGCTCTTGGACTGCTGAGCAGCTTCTGTGAGGGTTTGTGTTCATACAGTTGTACCAGCTATTGGTTTGTCAAAGTCCCCGCTGGTGCTGGCTGTAGAGGAGAAGGAAAACTAATTATAAGTGCTCTGGATCAGTGTTAGCTGTGGTGATGTATACCTTAATTTGTTTATTTTCCTTCACTGCATATGTGCAGTACTGAGATTCTTTTGAAACCTTGTTTACAAGCATGATCTTCCATGGTTGCCTTCTCTGCAAGAAATAGTGTGTCAGTTTCCTGCAGAAGGATTAAATTTAAAATATGTCCTTAACTGCCCCTTCTATAGGAGGAAAGGGAAGCATGAAGTTCTTTACAGAAGAAGTGCTAGATAAGCTGTTAATTTGTTTATAGTAGGAAATTTCTATATTTTTTACAAAATTGCTAAGTAGAAGGCTGTTCATGTATTCTTCAGTGTCAAAATAAGTAGCTGTGTTCCAGCTGACACCATTTTGTTACAGCAGCTGCACCAGTAAATGTAAAGGCAACTTGGCTATGAGTTGTGGAGTTGTGTGGAGCTCAGAACTGAGACTTTCTCTGTTGCCTCAGCATGTTTGGAGGCCCAGGGTGGCCTGGCTTTATTGCCCCTGGTGTGTGGAAGCACTTTCTCTCAATTTTCATTGATGTGCAGCATGACAAAGCCATAATAAACTTAATGCTACTGTGTGCACCTGGGTTAAATAATGCAAGCTAAAGTTTCAGGCTTTTGATCAAGAATTTATTTCTGTTGACTTCTGTATTGCCAGTCCTAATACTTGGTAGAAATCCAGCCATTCTCAAGACCTTATCTCTGAGGAAATACTGGAGCCTTGTTGCAGTCAGAAGGGATTGATAATGCAATAATGTAATAGCACTTAAAATACCTTCTGGGGAGCAGAAGCGTTTTACTAGTGCTGTATGCTTTAACTTCCTTTTGGTAGTTGTTTTGCCATTTGCAGGAGCTTGATTGAGTGTTACTTCTGTGAAGCTTTCCTGATATAGTTTAGGACAAGTCTAGAGTGCTTTTTAGGAGCTTGCTGAATCTCTTGGTATTTGGATACTTTGGACTCCTAGATAGATGCTTCACGCTGAACGTTTCTTAAAGCCCATAGTGTGACTGAATTGAAAATTTGGGAGTTACTCATCCTGAGTTTATTAGCTTTCTAGTGAACTGCTTTGCTTCTGACTGCTTTTCTCTTAAACACTCTTTGGAAGGATAGAATATGGAAAAGAAATCACTTCGTTAGCCCCAAAGTAGGCTTCTAGTCTCTTCTAGATTGCTTGATAGTTTAGCTGATTCAATCAAGCAATAAAATCTTCTGGGTGTGTAGTGTGTTCATTTCACTGGGAAAGATAAATATGTTGTGGTTTTATGTCACTGGAACACTTGTGAGATACCAGTATCGTATGGCATCTGCTGTGGGCCTTCACCCATATGAAATTTCATGTTGCATTTTGGTGTCGACTTGAGAGGAGTTCTCAGACCACATTTATTAAAAGGGATAGCACTAATCTGTAGAAAGTATTCACTTAAAGGAGTGGGAAATATGAAAGAGGTATCTTTTCTTTCAGTTGTTGATGAGCTTCTGTTCTCTTAGTGCAGAATGTCCCTGCAGGAAGAAATGTGGGAGGAATGGTCACCTATGAAGTTCTCAGTTCTAAGTCAAATTCTTTGCTTGGTTAGTGCTGTCTTAAATGGCCTTACATTCAAACTTGGATTATTTTTTTTCTTAGACTCTTGGAATAAAGGAGGTATTTGTTTGTAGCTTTCCATATCCCATGAGGTCCAGTGTAATGGCTGTGATTTTTCTCTGTTATCAACCAGCATGATCCAACAGGAAATAGGCTGAAGTTGTTCATGTATTAAAACAGTTTTTTGCATGTGCATTCTTTGAAGTGGCTTGTTATTTAATGTTCTCAAAATGTTAATACCTGATAACAATTACAACTTTTGATTATTCTTTCCTTGTCAGCACTGGAAGAAGTTGAGAAAGCAAATAACTGAAATGTTGTGGAGATATGTTCTTTACTAGACTCCACTTTGGTAAGGTGTTCCCTTGCAAGGATGAACTAACTCTTATTCTGTATTTTACCAGATTCTGCTGCTTTAAAAAGCAGGACAATTAAGAATGTTGAACTTTGAGATGCCATTAAGGCATTAACAGGTGGTGGCTGTGGTAGTCCAGTCAGACAAATGGTTGACATCACTTGGTGTTTCTTTGTGCCAGTTTTTCACTTCCAGTTCAAGATTCTTGTCACTTCTACACCTGCTTGTCTTTTAATTACAACTTGCAGCCTCTTAGTTACAAACTTCATTTATCAATATCTAACCCTAAAATATTGCAACACCATGGTTGCAAGTAAAGGGATATGGCTTGTAGATGCTGTAAATCTGAGCAAAAGGTGTATGCCCTGGAGGAGACCTGTGTAATGGAGGACTACTGCAGGAAGCTAAAACACTTCTGGTTTGCCTAAGCTCTAACAGCAACAAATGACTGACAGCATGCTTGCAGCTTGTGTTGTAAAAACTAGTACTATCCCTGAAAACAGCTCACAAGTTCTCAGTAGTTAAAAAAAAACAAACCAGGACAGAGAGTCTTATACTCTGGCTTTGGGAATTTTAGTGCTTAAATAAATGTAATTCTTAGAACACTTCATTTGCAGGAATATACACATTTGCACCAGCTTGCAAAGGTTCCAGAATTCTGACTGTGTGAATGTTTCTACTTTTCAAAACCAGAAAATCTTCTGATGAGAAATTATAGTGACAATTTCAGGTTTGTGTTCCGTATTAGAAAGATGAGTAGTGCCACATTTTTTTCCATATAACAGCAAACAGCTGTTGTATTTATAAAAATCATTATAACTTTTTCAAACCATAATTTTTTATAGTGCTAAAATCACATTATGGACTTACTCTAACTTGTGTGAAGGACAGTGAACAAAATTGGAGAGTAGCAGTAAATCAAGAGTTAAGTTTCACTACCTGGGAACACATAATTCTGTTACCGAGTTGGCCTACTCATGCACTTATTTGCTATATTTGTTATGTTTTAATTAAGCAACAGCATCTCCCAGAACTAATTTGGGTACATTTACAAAGTTTAGAAAAAATGAGCCTTCTAGTTAAATGGGGTTTTGAGATACTGTAAGAGAAAGGAGAATATAGCTGAGTCATGCTCGTGTAAAATTCTTGAAGTTCAATGTGAATTTGGCCTGTGAACATTGCATTTGGCAGGACTATGTTTGCAGTGATATGCATTCATAAGTCTTTTATGCACTGACTGAGAGACAAATGTTGAAGGAGTATTTCCTATGCTGTTGGTTTTTAATTAAGATCTGAGTTAGTCTGACTTTTTACTACCTTCTCCTGTGATTCAGGATCTTCTCTTCAGGAAAGCTGTGTATGTGTCAAGGTTGGTGGATCAGTGGGAATTTAGATGTGGATGCCTTTCCAAGGAAGGTGTACTGCAACTACATGGTACAACTATGGTAGCTTCCTGTTTGTTAAACCGCTATTCCAAGAGCCATGCAGTCCCCAAGTTTGAACAACTGAAGGGGTGGGTGAGATAAGCAAGCAGAATAGAAAGGTGATACTCAGATAAATCTTAAGATCACATTTTTTTAGCAAGTCTTCTGTATCTGTGGATGTTAAGGATCTTCACTTTGGAGCTGGACCAATTTTATTATCTGATGTCTCTTTTTACTGAGAACAAAGACCTTGGTCAGTTCTTCTACCTGTTGTCCTCAGTGTCTTAATTCACTTTAGAGCTGGAGTGTGGATTCTTAAATTAGTTCTTCCAGTCTTTGGCAGGTATAGTAAAAACCTTTAACAAGAAGGGATTTGATACTGGTCTTGGGTGGGAAAGGGGAAGAGGAGGAGCAGCTTATTTTCCAAATTAGGAGCTTTTCCTAATTACGTCACATGTGTGTTTGGATATTGAACATAATTTTATTTCTTATATCTAAAAGTGTATGGAAGTCAAGTGACTCTTAAAGGTGAGGCACATGCAGCCTTGTAAAGATCTTCCTTGAAGAGTGTGCAGGATTAGCAATTGCAGTGGCTGCACTGCTGCTGACCTTGGGAGTAAGGAAGACAATCTGTGCTAACCCCAGCATGAAACATACTGAGCGAGGCAGAGATGTATCAAACAGTATTATTTAAAGCAGCATTCCCAACTTCTGTTATGTATGAATATACTCTAGAAAGTGGGAGCACAAAGAGCAACAATTTAACTTCAGTTTAAACTTAGCAAAAGTATTCTAACACACTTTTTTCTGTAGAGGTTTCTGCCTGATCACAATTTGCTTTTCTGTAAATACATGAAATCAATTATAAGCAACACTGATGCTTATATAACAAAGTAGGTTTTGTTTTTTTTTTTTTACTGGAAGTATTCAGGATGAGAGGAAAAATAGGTACTTTGCCACCTATTAAAACCTCTAATGAAGCCTGTAGAAAAGTTCTAATTCACTAGGCCTAAAGGCTAGCATATTAAGTAAATGTGTTGTAGCACTGTAACTCATAGTGTATTACAGTTAATCCAGTGCTTATACACTGTTTGTCCAATATGGGAACTGTTGTAGCATTTCCAGATCCTATAGTCAGATTGTGGTGCTGAATCCTAATCCTGATCATAAAATTGCATGTCCTTCATTGTCTTTTGCACTGTCTACATTGTAAGATTAGTGTATGGGCATTTTTAGACTGGTCAGCTGAAGTGTTTGACATAAGGTTTCTGACTGAAGCTCAGTAAAAACCTCTGAATACCATGTGATAAAAGCATTATCCAGTTCCTAAGTGACTATGCCTAGCTGTGCTTTTGGATTGTAAGTATTTAAGCTGTAACATTTTGTTTTACCATGGCATTTAATTAGAAATAATTAAGTTATGTTTCTCAAAAGCGAGAATTTATTTTAGTATGGGAACCCAAGTATGTTTGAAACAGGCTTTTGTGATTTCCTGCATTCAAAATGTGTCTGCCTTAAATACGTAATTATAAAGAGGCCTTGGGGGCTGCATTAATTTCTTGAAACGTACAACTTGTGAAATTGTCTTATTAGGAAATCCATGGTATTGGATGGCTTAAGAGTGGGAAGTTATTGAGACCTGAAACGCTGATTCAGTGGTGACCTGCTTTGTTAGCCAGCAGCCTTAGGGATGTGGCAATAAGTGGTAGCAGATGTAAGCAGTGTGGGCATCAAAGAAATTTGGTGTTAATCTGACTTGGTTGTTCTTTGCTGATTATTGCTTTCTTTATTTTGAGCATACTGAGGACAGTGAAGTAAGTCTTGAGCTATCCCTTACACAGTTGCAACTTGCTGCTTGAATCATGCTGGGTGAAAGAAGAACAAAAGCACATGAGTTGTCTTTCCAAGGTCACTCAGATTAGTCACATGCAGTAGCATTTGCTTTGAATTCTTACCCGTGCTTGTGAACTCCAGTCTGAAACCAGTACTGACTAATTTTTTCTTCTTGCCTAGTGTCAGATTTATTTTGTAACACCCTTTATAGAAGTTGGCTGACATGCAACTTTTTTTTTAAAAGGTATTTTCAAGAGGAATAATTCAAGATTGATGGATGAAATTTTAAAACAGCAGCAAGAACTCTTGGGACTAGATTGCTCAAAGTACACCAGGGAATTTGCAAATCACGACAAAACTGGTCAAGGTAAGATGAACTGCAAGAAGGGCTTGGTATGCCTCTAAATAGCTGTGTATCAATCATAAATCTGCTTTTACTTAAACACATTCCTGTGTACAGTGACTTTTTCTTCATTAAGAACTGATAATCACAGAAAACATGCAATCTTCCTGAGCTAGTGTTAAACTTCCACTGTGCTTATTCATTCTTAACTAACAGCAAAGCACTGCTCTCTCCTTGCTGTAGTAATCATTACTGGGTGGTCTGATCTTTCCTTCAGCCTGACTGTTGTGCCACGGCCCCTTCAATGCATCAGTGTGCCTTCACTCCCCACTGTTTCAGTGAAATAAATTCTTTTGCTGAAAATTGGAAAAGCGCTAAGTGTAAGTGGACTGATGTCAAGTTAACAATGAGTGTGCTTCCATCTTCCAAACATACACCTCAAAGTGGGAAGGAGAAGGGGAAAGAGCAAGACTGCTGGTTGTCATGGCAAGGTATAATGCCATCAGGAAAGTAAAGGTCACAAGTTAAAAAATAAATTTGGTAATAATAGATTTTGCGCGTATTTAGATGTGGAAAGCAGGAATAGGTTTCAAGGTTGATGTTCTTTACTTGGTAGTATCTGCTGTAAGTGCTCATTTACTTATCTGCTGCCTAAGACAAATGCTTGAAGTCTGCAAAATATAATAAATCACAGGCATGTACTTGAATCAGGCCTTTGTCTTAAAGGGATGGGCTGATACAGCTCTCCTAACTGCAACTCATAATATTTAAGTAGGTCTTGTAAAAAAATACCTAAACAACCCTTATGTTTTAAGATCATCATAGTTCAAAGACTCATGAAAAGACTGCACAAATTGTGGTACATTTAGCTGTGTGTAAAATGCTGTTTGCAAGTTTTGCCTCCCCGATGAGAGCTGACTTGATACCAAAATCCTTTGTGCCAATTTTCCAGTATAAAGTGTAATATTGCAACATGAACTTGTCTTATGAACAGCTTAGCCTAAGATGCTGGTATTTTTGTGGAAGAACCCAGGTTTCATGCTATTTTTTTCTTCCCATGAGGATTAAAATAACCAGCAGAAAATGGGATAGGCAGGCTATTAATGTCTTCAACTCTAGCATACTTAGCTACATTTACCTAAGTTAGGATATTTATGTTCACACCAAACAAACTACTGAAAGACTTCTCAGACTTGTTGTTGGAAAGTGTGTGTTTAAACTCAGGAACCTTTTGTGCTGGAAACTGTGAAAAGCAGAGGTGTTTTTTGTTCTCTTTTTAAATTCTTCATTCTTTTTTAGAAGGCTTCACAGTCAGATCACATGTTTCAGCTGAACAAACTGACATCTATCCAATTTATTATCTGCAGTTTTTCACTTCTGAAAAACAAAATTGCATGTATTACATCTAGGGATACTGCTAAATATTTTTTTATCTAGGACATTTGCTGCAAATTTGCAAATCAAGCAATATTAAGGAGCAATTATTTTCATTGTGCTGTGTGGTCCTTTGGAGTCAGGTTCTGCAGTCTTAAGAAACATTGTTTTTAAGTATCTGGTTATAACTTTCATAAGTTTGGTATCAGCCGGAAGTGTTGATACTTTGGTATTTAACCCACTTAACTTCAAGCCAGCTATAGTGAACCATTTGTGGCCTTCAGCTTCCTTGGCAAGTTTATCTCTTAGGTACCTTACCAGAACTGACAATGATGCAAGTCATGTAGTATGAGAGAGCTCTTGCTTCTCAGTAGTGTAGGATTAAGATAATTATTATTCTGAAATGTCCTCTTAAGTAATAGACATAATTACAGATGAATAGATGAATTCTGGGCTATTATCTTCTTCCAAGCTTCAGTGTAGCAATCTTAGATCCGTACTCTAACTCTTGCATCAAGGTGCTGTGATCAGATTGAGAGAGACCCCCATCTTAATCATTGTCACATGAATGTACACAATAGCTGTTAAAAACACCTTCCTTTACTAGGGTAGAAATTAGTTTATTGGCTTTTTTTTTTCCTTTCCCTGAACTCCTTAAATTACTATCCAAGCACCTTTCTTCTTAGTGCTTTGCCTGACAGCATAAGAACCTATTAAATTTCCTGGAAAACTACATTTCAAGACTGAATTAAACCCCCTTCTCACAAGATTTCTCAAAATAGTTGTCTTAAGCTTGTGTTTTAGTAAACAGGAAATCCAGAAAACTCTTACCCACTTCTCTAAGAGATAGGTGAGGTATACTTGTGACTAGTTGTGATATGTGAATTAAACTACAAGTTACTTTCAACTGTATCTGTGACTATCTAAAGCACATGCAAAACAATTACATTTCTGTTGCTTTTAAACTATGTTTTGTACTTTCAGTTTTAAATTGCCAATCTACATTGAAGGTGCTGTCTCCGGAAGACGGAAAAGCAGATATAGTCAAAGCTGCTCAGAACTTCTGTCAGTTGGTAGCACAGCAGCAAAGAACACATTCAGACCTGGATGTGAATATGTTAGACAACTTATTAAGTAGTAAGTATAATATGGAGGGGGAAGAGTACTCAATTCACAACAATTTGGTTACTGGTATATTTATTGCTTGGAATGTATGCATCTTGATGCTTAATCTATCAGAGTAAGTTATGATTATTTAGGCTTCTGTTAAAAGTTTCTTACTCATTTATTGTCTTTTGAGCTGTTTTTTTTTTTTTAAGCAGAAAAATTCTTTAGAGGAAATATTAAGCTAAATTGCAGGGTTTTGGCTTTTCAGTTTACCACCTCTGTGGTATGTTCTGCAATGAGCTTTTTGAAAAAAGTACTACTGGGATTGCCTAAAACTAGACTATTCTAATTTAGGTAAACTTCCTGCAAGTTGCAAGCTGCAAACATGGATGGGCAGAGTCTTTTCCAGATCTGGTTACAGCAATTAAAGCGGTTCCTGCTGCCTGACTACTTTCCTGAGTGAAAGTGATAGAACACTTGCTCTTCTCTTCCTGCTTTATAACCTGCTTTATAACTAACTTAGTTATCTTCATTACTAATTCATGCAGATTACTGACTCTGCACTGAGATGTGTGGCTACATGCAATAGCTCTGAAAAGGGCAGGACTGCCCTAATATCACTCCTGGGAGAAGAAGTTTAGAATTAGCACCCACTTTTCTAGTGGTACTATGGAGCTATAATGAGTTGCTCAGCTTGCCTAGGTGATCCAGTGCATGTTAATTGCAGCTGTAATTAGCTTGGCAGGGTTCAGGTTTCAGATTGCACACTTGAACTTGGATCCCTTTAGGCACGTTATTGTAGTGTAATTCCCATTAATTGGACTTTAGAGAGTGTTTTCTTCTTTTTCATGTGTCTGGTCATCTGAATTGTTCTGTGGATGGACTTCCATGGCAGTTTGGCCACTTAACTTCAAACCAAATTCCATTCCCTGTTGTCAGCATCCTCCTATAATGGAACTATTAAATGTGTTTAATAGGGCACCTGAAGAAGAACTTAGAATATCTACTCTGTTATACCCTAAAGGCAATTAAAGGCAATTAACTACCGCTTCTTCAGAGCAGTCACTAATGTAATGGAGGACCAGTGACAATTGTTACCCATTGTGTGTGTTTTGGCCAGTGATACTTAACTGCAGCTTTTCAAACTTGCTGGGAATCTTCTGTCTGGATATATTAAAAGTATTAGGTCCAATCTTAAAATGAGCGGATTTATTTTAGAAGTATTGCATGCTAGCTGAGCACAGAAAGAGAGATTTAATCTGTCAAAATGATGAACCTTGAAACAGGCTGCTTCATCTATGTGGCTATTAATTAAGGATATTATCTGTAACTAGTCCACTTATTAATTTGTTTAATATTTAGGACATTGTTGGAGGTAAAGTATTCTTTCATGACTTATTTAGCAGCAGCTTTTTAAACTTGGTTTTACTTGTAGGCAAATTTAGTTTGTGTGCATTTTTAATGGAACAGTATTGAAAGTAAGCATCTGTGCATTACTGATTTGAGAGCATGTTTTGAAAAGCAATACTTGAGTAGTTATACTCTTAGAGTTTGCATTCATGGTGTCTTATGAAAATCTCTGGGATTTTAAATTTTGATTTAAATACCTGTTAATGTAGCTTTTAAACTTTTTGTTCATGTTTAGGGTGCAGTTATTGAAGCCTAGTCCTAAAATGGTATGATTCTAGCTTGTCATGTGGCTTTTCTTGTTCTTAATTCAGTCATGCACTTAATTCTTACAGCTTGAGTTTTCTGCACTGTAACAGTACTTTCTTCTGAGCAATGCCTCAGCCTAACCAGCTTGTTTGCAGAAAAGTAGGTGCCAGCTGCATTTTAATATTGTCTCTGCTTGCTGTCTGTCTGCTTTCCAGCAAAGATCATGACTATCAACTAGGGCTACTCAAGTTGCCCTGTAAAATCTCTGTGGAGAAGAGAAGGCTAGAGTTATCAGCTCTAAAACTCCTTCATGTTCCCTTTACAGAATTGCTGACTTAGAAGAAATGTTGCCAAATTTGCATCCTTTGAGTGTGCAAATCTTTTGGCCTCATTTGTTTTTTAAAGTCTGCTCCCAAATCCGTGTATGTTGTGTGTGATAAACTTGACTGCTGTAACTCTAGCAGCTCTGAGGGAGCTTCCACAGGTAAATTATACGTAGTGCTGCTACATTTAGGTAGAGAAATGGATGCGGAGTGGAAAGAACATACTGTGTTTTTTAGTAGGCTATTCTGACAGTAATACTACAGTGTGCATTTTCATTTTCCTTCAGATAGGAACCAGAAGGAAATGTTAGCATTAACTGGGCTCTCTGAAGGTCTTTTCCTGTTTGAAAAGTGATTGCAGTATTGAAGATCCTGCCGCTGTACCAGCTGAGGAGTACTCAGCTACTGAATCAGCTGATGAGTAAAGCTGTCCACTTCCTCCAGAGTCCCCACTTCTAAGTATTCACTGCTTCCCTGCAAAGCTCTTTCATACTAACATGCTAGCTTCTGAACACATAAGTGGCTTTTGCGTTGCAATTTTTTTCTTAACTTTGTGAAAAGATTTGAACTGTGGCACAAGAAACTCCTGTCTAAAAACTTCATCCTTCCTTAGAAATGCACATGCTTGGGAAAATAGCTTCTTTACCTCTGGTAAAAGGTATCATCACTATTGTGGTGATTCAGTGGGGAAGGGAGTATGTGAACTTTTTGAAAAATCTCCAGCTTCAGTTTGAAAATCTGGGTGGAGCAAAATCTGACCTTAGTTTCCTTTTCTATTATTCCCAAAGTTGGGTTCCTCCACAACTAATCTGAAAATTGTAAAAGGCTCTTGACTGCTTTGGTGTAGTGGGGTTTTTTTATTTAAGTAAATGAGGAAAGAATTGAGAAGTAACATTGGAAATTTGGAGCAAGTAGGCTGTATTAAACTTTATCTGCTAAAGGTAGTCATTACCCAGTATAAGCACTCTTGCACTTAACCTGCAGAATTGGTGGATAGTGACAAGAAATTACCTGCAATAATCATGACTAATTGCAGCATTATAGCAAAATAGGGTTATAACTGCTGGAGTGCTTTTCAGATGAGCTAGGTAGGTGCAAGAGGAACAATTTAGCTTCTTGGGTCTCCTTGGGGTGCTCTACTGGTTTTCACATGTTGCTCTAATCAACTTGCTAGAATTAGCAGGGAAAGCTGGACTCAGACTGCTCATTCTAAGCCTATTTCCTGTCTGTCCATTTTAGCTTGGAGTAGCTCAGGCACTGCAGAAGTATATGGAAGGGAGACAGACAGTGGTGTTTGGTCACTAACTGTCTTCAGCCTCAGATGATGAGTAGCATGCTCTCAAGAGGGAAATGACTGGCTGGGGCTTTGAGGTATGGGTAGTAAGAGTGTGGGTCCCTAGTGGAATTCCTCAATATTATCTAGCTCTGCCCTAGAATGGGTCAGGTTGTCCACTCAGTAATAGAAAAAGACACACTGCCCTGTTCTTCCTCATTCTTCTAACCAGACAGATACCAGCTGCAAGTGTCTTTGAAATTTTATAGTAAGTTGGTTTTAAAATTTCTGTCTTAGTCTCATACTGAGAAAGAGACAGGTCATGTAACAAGGTTTTTTTTTCTTGATGGTCTTTAGTACCAAGGTGTTCTTCAGTGAAACTTCCTTAAGCGTTTTTTTTTTTTTTTTTTTTTTGTGTGTGTTAATAGTCCTTTCACTCTGCTTGTCTGGAGCCTCACATAGTTAAGTAAGGACTGTAGTAGAGTCAGGGTACAGCATGTTCTGTGCTACTAAAATTGAATTTACCAAGACAAAACTAGAACAAGTCAGATGAACCAGCATTGTTAGTGTTTGCTGTTACTCAAAACAATGTAACTATTCCTGTTACTTCCATAGAAAGTCTTTGAAAACTACCTGACATAAAAATAACAGTCCACCTGGGCCTGCAGTGGCTGCCTAAGCTTTTGCTCGGTTGGTCATTCCGGTGTTGCAAGATCAGTCTGTCCTCTTGGCCTTTTAATTGTTAACTTGTCCTTGGGTCCTTCACTTTAAAAGAAAAGAAAAAGGCATTTAGTAGAAAAGCGAATGCCTTAGGGTTTAGAGCTAAAACAAATCCTCTGAATTTGATAAAACCTAATGTAATTTGTTATTACAGGTACAAATGGATTTCCTGATCCTGATTTAGTCTTGAAGTTTGGTCCTGTGGACAGCACATTAGGATTCCTTCCATGGCACATCAGACTGACAGAAATCATGTGAGTTGCTTATAAATGTTGTGAAACACACTGGAATGAAAAATATCTAGCTAAACAAGTCTTTATGATGTAACTTATGGAACTGACCAAAAGAGGAGATCCAGCTAAACAAGGGTCTGGGGATTGATTTGAGGGTATTTTAAAATTATTAAATGAAACCTGTCAAACATTGCTTGTTGGGTTTTTAGCCCTGACTAGGCCGCAACAGGCTTCGTGCCTCAGGTTTAAGGAACAACTTCTGTCACCACCTAGTCTGTGGTCCAGTCCCATTTGACAGTGTTCCTTACATCAGTGTTGATTTTCTGTGGCTTACAGTTTTCTGACAGGGAAACTTAAGGATACAAGGGAAATGGGATAATAAAAGAATATCACACCTATGGTTTACTTTTCAGTTTTAGTAATAACTGAACTAACTAGATTTGCTGAACTTTAAATCCTAGCACTTTTATAGCACACTGAAATGTGCGGGCACACCTGTGTTGCTCCAGCTTTTCACTGATTTGAAGGGGCCTGTGTGCTCTAATGGGAGGCTTTGGTTTAGAGGGTGAGTGGTTTAGTTGTTAAGAGTTGAGTTACAATAACCATGTTGAGAACAGCTTCACAAGGTTACTCAGACAGTAGCTTGCTTTTAGTGATATACCTGAGTGTCTGTATGAATAGTGTGGTGTTTATAAAAGCTTATTTTAATGTTTCTAACTTGCTTTCTCAGTTCTTTGCCTTCCCACCTAAACATCAGCTATGAAGATTTTTTCTCTGCCCTCCATCACTATGCAGCCTGTGAGCAACGCTGGGGAAAATGACTTTGGGGCTGAGTGCATGGAGTGAGGCCTTCTGTGGGAAGGAACTGATGTCTGTTTACAAGCACCTGTGACCCATAAGTCTTGTTCATAGTCCTTTCTTAATTTATCAAAAAAATTCAATAAAGTGTCTTACCTTTCTAGAGAGTCTGTGTGAATGTGTGAGAATCCACGGGGAGGGGAATTCATGGATTTCCTCTTTGAAAAAGACAGTTACTAAAAACAAAGCTGAATTGCCCTCACTTTGACACTCAAGTGTTAAAATGAACATGCAAGAATTAAGTGGTGTGAAATCTACAGGACAATGTAAATAGGAGTTCTGTGCTCTGAAGATCCTTAAAACCAAGAAAGAACTCCCATCTTTGTTTCTTAATTCTTCATGGTCAGGCGTTTCAGAGCTAATTGTTTATCTTCAGTTATATTTTCTATGTAATATGTGAATTCTAGAGAAGTTGGTTTTGTTAACTGAAAATAGAGACTGCAATTTGGCTGGGATGACTAAGCCAACTGTAGGTGTTAAGTTCTAGAAATACTGAGAAGATTCCATAAAAAGGGATGGAAGCTTCTATGGTAAGTGGATTAGGCAGTCTCTGTTGCACTATACAGCTTTTTTTTTTTTTTTTTNTTTTTTTTTTTTTTTTTTTTTTTTTGTTAAGTGGTGGAATGAAAGTATTCCTACAGCCCTGAGTGAATGGAGAATCTCTCAGCATCAGGTCAGTTTTCCATAGGGAATAAGCATAAGCAGTACTATGTATTGTTTGTATACCTGTTCTCCCCATAACATGCTCACTCAAAGTAACAAGCAGGATAAGGCTCTGGCATCATTTGCTGAAAGATTTGGAAATGGACTGAGTCAACTTCTGTGGCTAAATGTGATTTGCTGCTTGTACTTGTGTGCCCAGCAAGGGAGTCTGCTTAAGCCTTTTATTATTTTTATTTGTTCTGAACTGAGCATTAGAAGTTTGAATGGGACAAAGTGGACAAAGAAGAAAGATGGAAGTGAAGCTGTCCTACAGTATTTCAGCACTGAGATAACTTAAGTAGAGATATTGGCTAAATAGTCTTCATTGTGGACTGGCCTATTTGAGTTACGTTCCCATTGTTGGAAGCAGTTTAAAATTGCAGGTTTATGGCTGCGTTTGGACAAAGCAATATCTTTAGGTCTGTTTTACTGGAGACAAACATTAATACTGCAGCCTTCTGCCCTGCAGGCTGCAGAACTGTTGAATACTTCATTCTGGAAGTGTTTCCTGTTTCCCCCTCCCCCCCCACTTTTCAAACTGAGCCTGGCTTTATCTCCTTTGGGATAGCCATGTCACTAGAAGGGAAGACAACTGTTTTTAAAAGGGAATTGCCAGATTTTAAGTTAATGTCTGCCTCATGGTGAAGTGGTGTATTTTAACTTGTTTTTGCTTGATGTAATGTTATAAAGCAGATTGCATAAACTGTTAGGTGCAATTTTTTCATTGTACTAAGGTTAGATTACAGTTAAAAAAAGAGACCTGTGGTCTGCTTTATCTCAGAAAAGAGCAGTGGATATTCAGTAAATTAACTAAAGTTTTTGACATAAAATTTCCATAGGAGCTGGAATACTTTGAGTACACTTTGTGGACTGGTCTCTTGTGTGTGCCAGGTCCTGTATTGCAGAGAAGGTTAACAGTTGTGCCGTGTTTTCTGGTCTCTGTCATTGTCATGGGCAAGTTTTCTTACTGAGTGTTAAGTTCAACTTTTTCATGGGGAGTGGGTAGCCTGTTAAAGGGTATCTGGAGTATTGATGTTCGTCTGTAATATGGATTGTTTCATTAAAATGCAAGGTTGTGTTTATGTTCTGATATGTGTTACTGTGTCACTGAAGCAGTTCTGGTGCTGGCAGTAATGGGAAAAGTTTAGTTTTGCCCTCAAAAAATATATTTTTTATATTTGTGTCAAACTGCCAAAGAATACTTCTCATACCTGAGTTCCCTCAGTCCTCAAACTTCTGCGTATCTCAGCTAAAAAGATGTGTTCAATATTGGAGACAGATCTCAAGGCCTAGAATTTGTCTATGGAGGATTGCTTAATAAAACTAAAATTATTAGTTCAGCTGCATTTGATTCAACTTAAATCTCTTCTGATGGCTAGTTTAATTGTGAATTAAGTGTTCCTCCTGGAATTAATGTAGTTGAACTAATCCACGTTATCACTTAGTTGGGATTATTTTACTGTCCCTGTGTGGGCAGTCTTCAGTGAGGTGTGCCAAAAGCACTGTGCATATCCACGACTTGATCTCTGAATGTACGTCCTTGCCCTTCGCGCCTCTCCCCAGCTTGTTCTGTGTGAAGGTCTATGCTATTGCTGTGACATGTTTGGGTACCTGTACATAATGTGTAAAATGAGTTTTTATTATTAGGGAATCGATTTATTGAACTTTATTATTGAAAGCTGAATCTGTAAAACAATAAATCAATAAAAGATTATAATCTTTCTACAGGCTATGGTGATACATGAATATTTTTGGAAGTTTGGCTGGGGCACTGTAGCCTGATTCATGTTACTACATCACTCTGGGGAATTTCAAATGTCATATTCTTTTGTACTCTTCTTTAATTGCTTTCTGGAATATAAGAACTGGGTAAATTTTTCATCTACCACTTCCAACTTCTTAGATGCTTTTATGAGAGTTTTCATAGTAAAGCATTTACTGTAAAAATATTTCTTTGATAGTCCTGGGAACTTGCTAAACTTGTTCCTGGCTACTAGAAAGCTTGCTTCCTCTCATTGCTGCTGAGTCAGTCCTGGGCCATGAGCTGTGCTGGGCATCCTGCCAGCCCTGTTGTGGAGCAGAGTGATGCGAGGGTGTGGTGTGGAAGAAGCTTCTGCAATCTGAGTGATGCCTGGATGCTGAGCAGGAAAGGGGAAGCTTGTGTTCAGGTGAGTTTTGAAAATGCACTGGGAATCATGGTGCCAAGCTGGCCTTGAGCTAGCCTACAACAAAGGCCAGCAGTCTCCCAGGTTGTGTTAGGAACAGTGTTGCTGGCATATTGGGAGGAGTGATCCTTTCAGATCCAGTGAGACATCTGGAGTGCTACGTTCAGAGCTGGGCTTCCTTGGTACAAGAGAGGTACAGATTTAGTGAACCTAGTCCACCAAAAGGCTGTGATGATTAGGAAGTTTGGCATCTGTTGCACAAGAAGAGGTTGGGAGTTGGAACTTCTCAACCTGGGGAAGGCTGAGGAGGGACCTTACCAATGCACAAATGCATGATGGAAGGAGGAGTAAACCTAGCCAGACTCTTCTTGGTGGTGCTTAGTGGCTGAGAGGCAATGGGCCTGAGAGGAGAATGTTGAAACATCAGAAAAACCTTTTCCTATGAGAGTAGGCAGACAGTGGAGCAGGTTGCTCCTAGAGGCTTAGGAGCCCCTTTCAGAACCAGTATGTGTGCATGGGTGTGAGTGTAGGACTAGATGACCTCCAGAGATGCCTTCCAACCTCAGCTGGAGCTGGCTGCAGAGCAGTGTTAGGTGTGGTGCTGCTGGGCTCTCCCACCTTGGCTGGTTTTCAATAGCAATGGAAGCTTGCTGCAGTTAATTTGCCATTTCAATAGCGAAGAATAGAATTTTCTGTATGGTGGAAAATTATTCACTTGCACCAGTGTGAAAGCTCCCCTTCACATTATCTGCTACTCATTAACAAATTATTCACATTTCTATATATTTCCTTTTTTTTTTTTTTTTCCCCTCTTCCAGTGGTACCTGGTAGTTGATCTGGTAAAGGGGCTAGATGGGATTTTGAAATAGCTGCTTTACAGAAGGGAATTTGGGGACATGGACAATAATCCAGCTGCTACAGAAAATAGACCTACAAAGCAGTTCTTGAAATTATAGTGCTTTTTAGGACTTCTTGTATGAACATGCACTAAGCAACTGTGCAGCATAGTATGCTGCACTGAGTTGAAGACTGGTAAGCTAATAGAAGGTAAAGGTCAGTCTTTATAGAAGAGGGTATGCTCTTAGATGTTTGCACATCTGTAAAGTACTTCACAAAAATGACAAAATATAACCTGCTGGTTTGATTTCCTGTGTGTTTCATGAATTCAGCTTTTATGTGAAATCACAACTGCACTGAATAGTCTCATATGTTTAAGACGATGTATTTTTGCCTTTACTGTTGAAACGTTTTGCTATTATTCATGCTTGTTCACTGGTAGTGAGAGATAGGGTAGGTGCAGACAGTTTTGGTCTTTGCTGCCCCCAAGGTACCAGCTGCCTTGCAGGTAGGCTTTGTCCTGCATTGCCAGCTGGACTGTGCTGCCTAGCCAGTGCTTGTGCAGGAGGAGCTCTGGGGACATGGACAGGCACTCGATGACAGCATGGAAGCCAGCATGTTCTCTGAGAGTTCAGCCCCCCCCTCAGTCATCTGCTTCTTGGAAAGGTGTTCTCTTTGCTGCTCCCAAGCTCTCGATGCAACAACAGCAGCTTCAGCTCACGTGTGGGGAAGGGACTAAAGAGTAAGGCTGAGTTGTCACCCATGCCTTCCAGCCAGCGTTGCTGTGAGGGTTACTGCTTGTCCATTTTTCAGCATGCCATGGACCAGTGTAAACAACTCGTAGCTGTCTTCTATGAGGTAAGCTACTTTGATAAGCTTGAAATGTTCAAGCAAATGAATCAAAGGCCGTGCTTTAAAGCCCACAACTTCTTTTTTCTCAGATCTGCCAAATTAAAAGGGAGAGACTTGCAAGCCCTTCCTCTGCTGTATGTTTGTCTCTGTTAAATGATGTGAGACCTCCTTGAATTCCATTGAATCACTGCTGAGAGCTGTAGGATTATTCCCTAATTGCATCCAAAACAACTTTTTTAGATGATAAATAATATCATGTATTATACAGAAGCACGCCTCAACCTAAACTTTGAAGTGCTTCACAAATTAATGTTTAATGAAACTGTTCGCCTCAAGGCTTTTGCTGTACTATGTAACTGGCTGAATACACACAAGCCAGGGCTCTTTCATCTCTCTGACAAGCCTTACTGCTTTAATACAGCATATTTTCTTCAACTGTGTGCAGTCAGTTAGTTCTCAGTTTTATACACATCTTCCTGGCCTACAAAAATACTACCTTGTCCCCCTCAAAAAGCCCACACATAGCAGGAGACCCTAATGAATGGATCATATAGAAAACATACTTTTGGGGGAATGTTTAATGGAACAAAACATTATTCATAAATGGTTTTGTAATGGTGGTGAACTATACTATGTTATTGTATAGGGGGGGTGCTGATTGGCAGCTGGCTAAACATGAGCCAGCGGTGTGCACAGGTGGCCAAGAAGGCCAGTGGCTCCTGGCTTGTATTAAAAACAGTCTTGTCAGCAAGACCAGGGGAGTGATTGTCTTCTTGTACCTACTGCCTCAAATTCTGTGTCCAGTTCTGGGCCCCTCACTACAAGGAAGACATTGAGGTGCTGGAGTGAGTCCAGAGAAGGGAAATTGAGCTGGTGAAGGGTCTGGAGCGCAAGTCCTGTGCTGTGAGGAGTAGCTGAGAGAGCTAGGGTTGTTTAGCTTGGAGAAAAGGAGGCTCTAGGGATGCCTTATTGCTCCCTGCATGAAAGGAGGTTTTAGCTAGGTGGGGGTTGGTCTCTTCTCCCAGGTAATTGTGATAGGACAAGAGGACATAGCCTCAAGCTTTGCCAGTGGAGATTGACTAGACATCAGAAGAAATTTCCTAACTGAAATGGTGGTTAAGCATTGGAATGGGCTGCCCAGGGAGGTGATGGAGTCACCGTTCCTGGAGGTGTTCAGGAAATGATTGAATGTGGCCCATAATGCTGTGGTCTAGTTGACAAGCTGGTGATCTGTCAAAGGTTGAACTTGATTTCAGAGGTCTTTTCCAACCTCAGTGATTCTGTGAAAATTAGAAGCCCAGTAGCTACAAACTGAAACAAACCACTGGTCTTACTGCTTGGCTGCACGTTTTTGTTGTGATTTTAATAGAAATTTTCTTCCTGAGTCAGCTATCAAAGTTAAAAGCTTGCCATTAGGCTTTATATTCTATAATTCTGCAAAAGTTGCCACTTTGTTGGTAGGGTGCCTAGTATGTTTTTGCAAGCACAAAGGTGTCTGAAAATGAAACTTCCTAAGGGCTCTCTCTCTAAATCTGGCAGTGCAAGGATGTTTTTGTTAAACTGATAAAATGAGTCATTCTGCAGTTTTCAATATTTAAAGTTGACATCCAAATAAAATCTTCTCTTGTTAGTGTGACAGAGGAGTCACACTTTTGGAATTGGAACCCTAGGAGAAGATATCGGCATTATGAAAATATTAATGTCTTACACAGAATTAAGTGCTGTGCTGGTCCTGATCATTTGTAGTACAGTGACACTGAAACAAAACAGAGTAAGATGGTGATGAAATTACAGAATAGCAGGAAAATTTTGCTCAGGAGGAAGGTGGCTGGCAATCACCTAGTCCAATTTGGGTTTCAGTTTTTCATGGTCCTTTTCCTGCACTTCATTCCTGCTAAGTTCTTGCAGAGCTGGGCTGCTGTAATTCAGTACCCTGAACTGGCAGCTTTAAGGTGTTAAAGAAAAACTCGGGGAGATTTCAGGAATGAACCCAAGTGTTTTGCCTTAGACACTGTCAGTTTACATACTTCAGGGTTGGAGAGGAAACATCAGGGTCTGGGAAGTTGTCCTGGAGAAGGCCCTGGCAGTCTCATTCCAACAGAAGCAACTCCTGGTCCTCTCTATCTTTTAGAGCAGAACCTTGGATTTTCACAGACTCAACTTGCAGTTTTATGAGTGGCTTATATATTTTAAAGTAATTTTAACTGATCAAAATATCTGTAATCTCTTTCATGCAGCAACTGAGAGCCCATGCAGCCTCTCTCAGGAGCTCCCTGGCAGACCCTGTGTGAGCTCTAGGGTGGGCTTAGCCCACTGCCCATCCCATTGCATCAACTCAGGGACTGTGGCACTGGACTTGCAGGACTGGTGATGTCCAGCAATGGCAAGACCATTTCTGAGCCCTTGGCTTCGTTACTGAAGCCCTACTCAGTCTGATGAGCCTCTCTGTGCAAGCATATTCAGGAGGCATAAAACAGTATGTCTCATGATGATCACTACCTTGCAATTATCTCTGCATAGATGATTCTGACCACGTTTTATTTAGCTGGCTGCCTACAACAATCTCTGCTCTGCAAGCCTGCAGCCTCCTCCAGCTCAGAGCAATTCCTCTGAAGGTTGTATTGACTTAGTGCTCTGACTTGCTTGTGCCCAGGAGGGAGCTGGGCGGAGCCTGCCTGTTCTATCTCAGGGAAGGCAGAGGTGAGGGCAGTGCCTGCAAGTGCATCAGCAAGGAACCCTTCACGGCAGTGCCTTGTTTCCCAGCCACACCTCCCTTCCCCAAAACCACCTGTCACCTTTTCCCCACCTCTGCAAAACCCCACTTTTCCTGTGTGGGCAGAAAGCCTCCACTGGTCCTACATGTCCCTTCTGCTCTCACATGACTCAAACCTGCTTGACAAGTCAACTTGTTGAAGATCAGCCTCTTTCCTTGGAGGCCCCCTCATCCTGCAGGATCTCTTTATGCAGAAAGCTCCTCTCCACACAACAGATTCCTTCCCAGTAGCATCCTCATACTGCAGCTGCAGCTCTAGCTAGTAAGGGTTTCAAGTTCTCCCAATTAAGAGGTCTACCCTCATTAAGAAGCTTTTAAAAATTTTTAAAAAATAAATTAAAAATTGACTGACTTTGAATGTGTGTGTTTTTATTCTTAGTGAATCTTTAAAATATGTGAAATGCGTGGGAGGTGACAGCAAGGCTGGAAGCTGAGTTGTTGGGGGATGTCTTCCTTTTCAATTGAAAGAGAAAAGAAAATTAAGTTTCAATTTATTCATCATCTCCAGTATGAATTTAAAAGTGCATAGGAATTGGAGTAAAAAGATAAAACTTATTATACTGACACCAGCTCAGCTGCATTGCATATATTGTCTATGTGCAAAATGAGCTCGTTAATACCACAACAGTTGTGCAATATAATGAGTTTAATACCGCTGAGTTTTATTGCTTCCTGCTCTCCCTCATTTTGCTGCTAGTGGCATTTAAATCCTGATTCCTGAGGTTGTGTTTACCCAATCTATCCTGTGTTTTTATTGTGACCAGGTCAAATTAATCCATTTTTCTTTCAGTAGAAGCAAGACCTGTGATTGCTATTGTGGCTGAGACTGCTTACAGGGTGTATTGCCTTCACAAGGCATGTACAGAGATGGGAACAATGGTTGCAGCTGTTTGAATTGTACTAGGCTAGGGCAGCATGTAAGGAAGGTTGTGGAGACCTTCAGGCACAAGAGACAGCAGCTTTCTGAATGAGAGTTTTGCATGTGGAAACCTCTGCCACACCTCTGCTGGCAGTGTGCCACTGACCACAAACCTGAAATAAGCTTGCTCCTAATTTCTGCTCTTTTTCAGGTTTTAAAATGGTGATTTTTCTAGGGAACCAGGAATCAAATCACTATGCTGTTGGTTTGGGTTGCTTTCAAAACCAGCCTCCTGCATCTTTAGGCACCTAAACTTGTAGCACATCTGATCCCAAACTTTGGTACAATGAATAAAAATGGGTCTGCTTGTAACAAAACTTGATCGTTTTTTGCATTTTTCACCATCTGAAGAATTGGTATTGGTGTCTGTAAGGGTATTATAGCTATTTTTATTGGAGAAATGTGAAAAAGAGTTGTCATGTTTTTGAGCTGTAATCCCATTTCTTCACACTACATCCACAGTACTACCAGGGCAACATAAACTGCTTGATGGCCTCCAGCTGCCACCTTTCTCCATGGCATCTCTCAAAGCACACCTTGCGCCTGAGGAAGTAACCAGCCCTGTATTCCCAGGAAGTACCAGTGCTGACACTTTGTGTCCATGGCTTCTGCACTGATCAGAAGTGCAACCCTGGATGTGAGCCCAAGGCTTAATGCAGATTGCAGACACAGGCACAACAAATCTTTGTGATTCCATTTTTCATGGAAGCATCACATCTGTTTCTATCGCCTAGGGACAGCACCTGGTTTGAATTACTATGCAGTAGCTCTAGGTTGAAGGTCATTGGTCCAGAAGGACTAGGCAGGTGGTAGAAGTGCCCAAATTCTGCTGGGACAAATACCTAGGAGAAAAAATAAGGGCATATTTGGGAAACTTGCATGGGTAGACCCAGTCTTACTGTATCCCAAAAGATCAGCTCTTGCTTTAACTCAAGGAGAACATCTCCTCTTCAAGTCCTCAGCATTATGCTGTCCAATGTGGAAGAATCAATTCCACTTTCAATTACTGTTTTGTAAGCAACTAACAACTAGAAAATATAGGTCACCAGGACTTTTACAGTAAGACATCCACCACCAGATAGCATCAGCTTTGACATTAAATCAGTGAATGGGAGACATAACCTACTCTTATTCATTTTTATTATGGTTATAAAAGAGATGGCTCAGATAACTCAAATCTCCATGGTCAGAACATATTATCTGACAGTAGGCCCACAAGTGACCCGATCGTAACTTTATTTTGACCTTAAATTGTTCACAGTCTTATTCTTCAGGGCATTGTGTCAGCTTATCTTGATCATTACACCTCTTGAATTGGGAATCAATTAAATGTCATCTGATCTCTCCGATCTGTAGTGCACAGTTTATTTTTGTGCAGGAGTTGAATACTGCAGCATGATCATCCTACACCTTCAGTTTTCACTGTATACAAGTACTGAATAAATACTGCTGCTTTGGCATGTTTAGAACAATACTTCTCAAAAATATATGTTTATTTTCAGTGGCCTAGCCTAGTTCTCCAGGTGAACAAAAGGTTGTACTTTTACTGAAGCAGAGCTACAATATTCCTAAAACTACAATATTCCTAAAACTACAATATTCCTAAACGTTGTGACAACATATTCTTATTAATAGAATTTATTATCTATCTAAGAAGATTATGTCTGAAGAGTCAAAGAATTAATTGTTGTGCAATTGGGTTTTATTAAAAAATCACTTTGAATTGTTTTGGTATGTTAGAGTACATCACATGTTAAGCAGAACTCCAGTTTTTTAAGAAAAAGATGTTTGTGTAGAAAGAAGTGCTAATGCTAAAGAGTTAATGTGAATGCAAGAGTTAATGCACCAGCACTGTTCTAAAAAGAGGAAATTCTACGAAGGCTGTTGAAAACAAATTGAGCCATAATATACTGAGAAAATTAAATTCTTTGGTTTAAGTATCCACCATTTTTAAGGCACAAAATTCTGCAGATTTCAGGAAAAAAAGAAAAAAAGGAAAAAAAAGCATAAACCAACCAAACAGAACAAGCATAAACCAGAAGCTACAAATGTTCAGATGTGAAACTTTTGTTATCTGACTTTGGGGAAGAAGCAAATGGCTGCAGAGCATCCACTGCTATTCCAGAGGGAGCAGGATCTCTGTAGAGGTGCCTGTGAAGGTTATGGTATTGTCAGACTGAAAGCAGCAATGTGGAAAGCAGGAAAAGGGAAGAATAATATCATATTGATTCCAGATGATGTTTGGGGATCTCTTTATATATCTTTTTAGCAAAAGACCTGTGATGAAAGTCTGCTTGGAGCTGTCCTGTGGGAACATAACATTACATGTGTGAGCTTAATTCAATCATCTCTAGGCTTTTGCAGTCAAACTCCAACGTTCTAAGGGATAGTGTCCAGTCCCCAGACTATTAAAAAGTGAATCTGGCTTCCTCTTCCTTTCATCCTTAAAGCCTCTTTTGTTGTTTGCAGGCTGATAGAAGAAAGTCACTTGCAAAAGGGATGGAGCAAATTTCTTAACATCAGAAAGAAGGGCAACAAGAGGGCATCCTATGCTGCAGAATCTGCAAACATGCAAAAAATGAGTTAGTGATACTTAAAAGAGAAAAAAGAAGGAGTAGGTTCAAAGCAAATTGCTCAGTAACATATTTTTTTTTTAATCAACAAACAATTGTGAGTGGAAATAGGTATAGCAAGGCGTTAAGTTTAGAGATAAGACAGAAATTTAAATTACAAAAGAATAAAAATTTTCTGGCTGAGAGAAGCTGGCTGCAGATCTAATACATCCCCTGCCTACTCCCATAAATAAATTAAATGGGAAAAAAAACCCTAAAAGGTAAGTTTTTTCCATTACTAGAGCATAATACTATTTATTATGTTTTACACAATGCTGAGTTGGCAGCAAAAAACCCCTTGCTTGCAAGAAATGAACTTTCAAGACCCATTCATACTCTCAGGGTCCCAGACTGAAATAAATATGACTTTTTAAGAAGCACTGAGCATCTTCTTCCAGAAACTCAGGTCTTTTGGAACAGTAAACATTACTGACCATTTTTGAAAAATTTGTCTGGAGCCTTGGCTGTTCTTAACACAGTGCCTTCCTTTATATTGCCCAGGGCAACAGCAAACCTGAAACCATAAGCATCAGAGTGTTTTGGGCAATTTTCTTTCTCCAAGGAGCTGCCAGCTTTGGGTCCTGCTGCTACAGGTCCTGTGGTTTAGTACTCAGCCAAGATCACCCATTATGCAGTTTCAGTCAATGAATGGTTGCAATAGCAAAATATAGATAAAAAAATAAAAGATTGCCCAGTGTAGCAGATTTCAAAGCTATGGAGAATGTGCTGGGTCTGTAAGGAGTCTTGGGAAATGTCTGACATTCCTGAGTTCAGCACTAGAATTTCTAACATTATAAATCAACACTGATAAAATCAAAGGGCTTCTGTGAGTATAAAGGAGGATGGAGACTATTGTTTGGTGTATTCCTGTTGTACACAGTGTTAGAAAGTCTCAGCTACGTGTCCTATAAAAAAAAGGAAGCTATGAAAACTGACCATGTGTTCCCTCTTCATGCTGCAAAAAACCCCTAGTCCAAAGCTTTCAGCTTTCAAAAACATGCTTTTGGATAATAAACCTCCTGGCACTCAGATGCCAATAGAAGATGCCCTTTTATTTTTACAGTCATGTCTTGTCCTCTAGCTGGGCATGCATACTGTGGTCAGAGCACAGCAGTTTCCTAGTCCCATTTTGCTTCTGAGTCACACTGAATTTTGAGAGAGGCAATTCTGTTGACCTTGCTGTGCCTTGGCTTGGCCATTCAGAGACTTGGTCTTCCTTACCTGGCCTAAAGGTCATTGTGAAATTTAAAACATGCCTTCAACTTCTGAACAAAAATTCAAAGAAATGCAAAGGAAACACCTCTAACTCAGGTGTTGAATGCAAGCAGAGCCTGGAAGGATACCATATATTGTCACACAGGTCTTCCCTAGCTATCTGCTGCAGGCCATTGCCTGTAACATATTGAGTGACTTTGGGTTTGACCCTGCAGTGCCATTCTTAGGTTCTTATTACAGCAAACCTAGAAATCTCCTTAAGCATATTAAACATTTGGCTGATGTGCTCTGCCCCTCAAGGGACAGAAAAGCATCTCAAGTTGTAGCTTGAAGAGTTGGTAACATCGTGAAGGATTTTGAGTATTTTGTTCAATTAGGGCAGTCCTATTCTCAGTGATTAAACATTTGGGTAATGCCTTCTTTTCAAGATGTTTGTTGAGAGCACACTGCTTTTACAACATGAGCTGAAAGCTCTTCAGACACTTGTTATTTTAACCATAGAGACTGAAGTTAAAATTTGCACCACAAGAGATGGGTGTCAACTGGATAACAGCTGGATCGTTTGGGGTGAGCTGATACAGACTGGCTCCTTCAACAACTGCTTCCCAGGTGTGCAGACATGTTCATCAATTTTTGTGGAATTTTTCATAAAAAAAGTAATACTGAGTTTGGCTGGTATCTGGGCTCCACTGGAAAAAAATCCATTTTATTTTTATTTGAAATTATGTTCAGAAATTTATCAGCATCTCTTTTCACTTGAACCTCTTGAACTGAGGCAACAGAGGAAAGAAACTCTTAAAAACCTATATGAACAACAGAGGAGACCTTGAACATTATTTATGAAAGAGCAGGAGACAAAATTAATATCCATGTACTTTAGACACTTGATTACATTGTGTTTCTTGTGCTGTGCAATTTTGCCTCTAAGCTCCCTCTCTCACCTTTCCTTCCATCTGCATTAAGAAAGAACATAGTATAAATGTTTCTAGGACATACAGCTCTGACAGATGTTCAAGTGATAAATATTTGCAGGCAGGGTAATTTTCAAAACCGGTGTCATTTTGTTGATTTAGGATTTTTCTGTACCTTGTATTTTTGTGCAAACACATAACTCTGGGAAATAAATTTGTCTTAATCAAAGAAAAAGTAATAAAAGGATTGTAGCTGAAACTGCTGATGTTGCTTCTGAATGTCACAAAAAATGAGATTTCAAGTGAGGCATGATGCTTTTCATGTAGATTTAGGATATACAAAATGGATTGAAAATTTCTCTGTTTGAAATTATATATATGCTGGAAAGCATGGACACTAAATTACTACAAAGACTAGCAAAGCAGAAAGGAGAAAAATATAGGTGAAGCCTTTAGGTAAACAAAGAGATTGAAAGAGATGAGTAGGCAAAAGAGAAACTGCCTTTGAGAAACAGTGCTCTGAAGTCAGGAAGGCAACTTGTACACAGCTGAAAGAAACGTGTTAGGGGATGGCATCACTGCTACAGTCCACTTCCCAGGACACTTCCAGGCCAGCAAAGCCACAAACAGTGCAAAAAGGAATTTTCTTTTGCATTGCAGTTTTTCCATTTTTTTCTTAAATTTATTGAAAAAAAGAAAAAAAAAAAGTGGGGAGAGGTGTATTTGTGGTCTTATAAAAATAATTAATTCCTGTCTAGATGTTTTATTTTTTATTGTTCCTGACCCTCCAGATATCTGACTCAGGTTTAAGCAAGTGTGTTTACAACAGCTAAGATTTGGGTGAAGAAATTTTACCTAAGCCACTGGCCGAAACGTCATGTGGACTTTATTCATTACTGATGGGGAATATTTCTGTGCACTAGAAATTAAAAGTCAGGGAGCCTTAATTTTCAACTTTTTAAATTTTAAAAACCTCTTTTATTTTGGAAATACTGATTTCTGGAGAAGCAAACACTAGTAGATTCATGCTGTGGTGAAAAGAAAATGTGTTCTTCACCTTTTCTTTAGCAAAGTGCTTAAGTTTAGAAGTGATCAAGGCCACACAGGCAGAAAACCTCTGCATCTGCCAGGGAAGCAATCCTCCCTCTGCTGTGGGAAAGTAACTGAAATTAATTAAACCCACTGCAAAGGGCTAGAAAAATCTATATTCCTGGCTGCTTTACTGCAGCAAACAGCCCATTTCCTGCCTGACACATCTAAAACGCTGTGTGAAGTGTGGTGAGGAGGGAAGCCTTGGATAGGGATGCCTGGACCACCAGCAGGCACCACTTTTTAGCAGAAGAGAGAAAACTGTTGTGGGAAGGATAATGCCAGCAGCACTCTTAGCTGTGGCTTTTGTCTTGTTTTCTGTGCCAGGAGAGAGGGCAGGGCCTGAATGACTTTGTAGACTGTGGATGGCATGGGAAAGACAGCACAGAGAGGTGAAAGTTCCTCTGGTTTCCATCAAGAACCGAGAGCTCCTGTAGGAGAGGCAGTTCCTTGGAGTTGCAGGTCCTCCCTGGCTTCTTCTGGGGCCATCCCACCTCACCCCAAGGCCACAATGCTTTTCTTCCTCTCACCCTCCGCTGGCTGCTCTTCTCAGCTCTACTTCCAGAGACTTAATCTGTTAGTATTCCTTGAACTCTTGAGCAATATTATGCCTTTTAGAAGGAAAAAGAAAACTATTTTCTTTGGGAGACTGCTATTATTTGAATAAACTAATCTAATCATAAAAATCACAGAATGGTTTCAATTGGAAGGGACTTTTAAAGGTCATCCCAGTCCAAACCCCCTGTGATGGCAGAGACAACTTCAACTAGACCAGGTTGCTCAAAGCCTCATCCTTGAACATTCCTGGGGGATGTGGCATCCACAGCTTCTCTGGACAACTTGTTCCAGTGCCTCACCCTCTTCACATTTCTTCCAAATATCTAATTTAACCTGCCCTCTTTCAGTTTAAAGCCATTGCTTCTTGTCTTATCATTACAGGGCCTTATCAAAAGCCCTTCTCCAGCTTTCTTGCAGGCTCCCTTTAGGTACTGGAATGTGCTCTAAGGTCACCCCAGTGGCTTCTCTTCTTTTCTCCAGGCTGAACAGGCCCAGGTCTCCCAGCCTGTCTTCACAGAAGAGGTGTTTCAGCCCCCTGAGTAACTTCATGGTCCTCCTCATCTAATGAACCTTGTTGTGCAGGTGCATGTAGGATGAGGACTGCACCCTCTACTGGGTACCTCCTGATAGATGAGTGCTCTCATCTCTTCCTGAGTGTTTTGCTCAGGACTTCACTTACCCCATTGTCCTGAGGGTGCTGGGAATAGAAGAACATTTTGTAGTAATATTTTTGGTGTGTTGTGCTCATGAGCCATACCACATGCCAGGGCTGCACACATCTCAGCCAATGCTAGGAGCCCAAAAGACAAGACACAATGAAGCAGGACACAAGACCCTTGTTCTAGCATCTCTAGAAAGGGTGCCTTTCTCCTCCAGCAATGAGCCACATTCACCTGCCCAGGTGCTTGCAGCTTGCCCTGTGGGAAGGGAAGCCCTAGAGGAAAGCTTGGGGCACCAAGAAGAATTCGTGCAGATATTGATCACCTTATAAGTGCTCCTAATTTGGGGGAATGTTGCAAAAAAATGGGAGGAAGAAAAATTTACTTCTTACATTTTGTTGATTGAAAAGAGAAAATGTGTTTTGCATCTCAATTCTCAGACAAACTTGATTTTCCCTTCTTGTAAGGGCCTAGAACTTTCAATAAATTCCTGGCAGTACCCTCAAATTATGACAGCATTTGTAAAGACCCCCTTCATTTTTCTCTTTTCCTTCCTTTCTTTGAGAGGAAAACCTTGTTGTGTTTGCAATGCAGAGATTATTTGTCAGAAAGGGTTAATTCTTTTGCAGGAATCCAGCACTTGTTCAGTACAGGATTTTTGTATCCATGCAGTCAATGAACTCTTCACGAAAGCCTCCCTTCATTTTAGCCTTTAGACATAACTCCAGATATTTCTCAGTCATGGCAATACTAGAGCATTTTCTAGTATCAGCACTCTGTATCAGAAGAGCTTTAGTTGCCCCAAATGAGTGAGTGGAGTTATCTTCAACATAATATTGTAATGGTGTTGTTGAGAGTAAAAATTACTGAATTAATCTGAGGCTGATGGTAAACTGAAATATTTTTGTTGTTGACATTCAGACAGCAAAAGCACTGCTTTGTTTGGTTTTTTTTTTTTTTTTGTTCCTTTTTTCTTTTTCCAGAATTAGATGAAGGAAACAAAACATTTGAAGATAACACTGCAGTCTCAGCTACTGAGACTTCTCCTCTCCTTCCCTCTGAATGAAGAATGCTCTCTGAAACTGAGTTACAAATTAATAATGGGCCATGAGGGAACATAGACAGAGAGTGATAGGACCGGAGATAAGTCACAAGGTACAGCAAGGGACTTTCCATCCACATATGGGGAAGTGGGGAAACAGAAGTCTCAATGAATGGGTCACATGCTGGAAACAGGGCCCAGGGTGCAGTCTCTGCAGCCCTGAAGATTTGTTACTCTTCACTAAGTAATGTCCCAGGCAACCTTGGGATCCCGATGTAAATTTGAAGCTGACTCTGGTTTGAATAGGAAATTGGATTACATGTCACCCACAGTAACCTAAATTTTTCTTGGATTCAGTGGAATTTTGGATACATATTTCTTTTAATGGCATTGTTTCCCTCCTAATCCCACCCATCTCCGATGAAAATCAGGTATTTAAAATAAAACTTTTCCCTTTCCTAAATAGCCTTAACCAGCCCTGTTTATCCTTCTAAGGACACAACCTCTCTCCACTTAAGGATGCTCATATCATATCCAGCTTTCATCTTGTTCTTCTGGGCAATAACCATCTCTTTTTGATGTGCCTTTTTCAAGTTTTGGTGCCTCTAGGCACAACTATAGCAATGAAAATGCATTTCTCCAGACATGCCCCAAGGGGAGGACTGAGTTTGTTGCTGAAGAGCACAAGAAGTTTTCACCAAATCTCCTGGTTCTTCTTCTTCCCCATCAGGCCCTGTGCTCCCTGCACTACTGCCACTGTGTTCCCATGCAATACTTCAACTGTGGCCCTACAGAGTGCACATGGGGCAAAGGACCCCTAAATGCCCAGTGCCAAGGAGCAAAAAATGCTCAGAGGCCTGAGAACCCCTGGGGCTGACTCCACACCTTGGCATGTTCTGGCCTTCACATGCATGAGGACAGTCCTACTTCAACATCCCTCTCTGGGACAGAACCAGCAAAACCTAATTTTAACAACCAACTGGCATCAAAGCACATTCAGGATGCCCCTCCTTCCCTCTGGCTCAGGGATGATGGTGCAGCAGTCCCTGAAGGAGCAGGCTGTGGCAAAGCTCCTGCCAGCATTTTAGCCTGGAATGCTCCTCTGTGTGGTATTTCAGGGCAGGGTTGGAGGGAGGCTACATCCACTTAGGCCTGGGAGAAGTGGTCCAGAAGAAACGAAGGGAAATTCTTACAATTGACGGTGTGGCTTTGAAATCAGCACAAAAAGCCAGATTGCTAAGTAAGGGAGATCAAGGCAAGAACATAATGTGAAGTGTTGATTCAGCCTCTCCTGTAAGGAAGAGAAACAGCCTGTCAGTGCCAGCCAGGAATGCTTAAATCACCTGTACCTCAATGAAGCTGAAACACAGAAAGCATCCAACAGGCTGAAAAACGCCATTAAAAGTATTTATGTATGCTAGCATTTGTCTTGGTGAGACCTGCTCCTGCCAATGTTCAAAAATGCATGTGCGAGGCCACTTCCACCCAGCCATGACACAATTGTTGATACCAAAATAATCACAAAGGCTTTTTGCCCCTTGAGATCTGTTGGGTGCTACCTGACTTGGAACTGTACCTGTATTTTCCAAATGTCTTGCAAAAGCTTTGGTTCTCCTTTGAGAACGTGGGAAAAGGAGGTGCAAGGGAAGTGTTTGCCTTGGGTGGGAGGCTGGGCACATCTGCCCTGCAGTGCTGTGCTGGCCACTGCCCCAAACCCGCCCAGCTTTCACGGGAGCCAGCTCGGAAGAACAAGTTTGTCCCGCGTTTTCCAGAAGATGGAGCTCAAGAGTCTCCCATGTGAAATGGTAAAAGGTTGCCCGTGTCTAGGGAATACGGGAAGATAGACATTGCTTCTGGGGAGCTACCTGAATAATAATTTTTGTAGCAAAAGGCTTAACATATCTTCTTGTGAGAAAAGGAAGTACACTCCCTCCCCCTGCTCCCCAAAAGTGTGTCTAGAAATTATACAAAAACCGTGAATTTTGGTCTATGGTAAAAGATAAATGAAAAAGTATAGTTTTTTTGTGAGAAAAACAAAATAGGAACTAGACATTTTCTGAAGTAATTTTGTGCCCTACACTATGTCCCCCCCCACGACCTTTAATATTCTTGCTGGCCAGAAACTACATTCCCTGGAAAAAAAACCCCAAAAAACCCCCCAAAACAAACAAACCAACAACAACACAAAAAAAAGAGAAAGAACCACAAGAAAACAAAGAGGAGATTCTTATCTTCTTGAGACTGAGTCCACCAGTCTGAAGAAATTGAAAAGTCGATTTCCAGAATGGCTTAAAACATTTTCCAAGTGCTGCAAGTGGAATGACAGACAAGGCAGACTGAACCACCTCCTTGGGAGAGAACCAGGCACGTACAAGAGGTCAGCAGGAATTTGCAGAGATTAACAACTAAAACTATCTACACTCTGGAAAAAATCAAACCCATACCATGTATTGTGTAGGAAATCCATGCAGCAACACCAAAATCCCTGGAGGTCCTATTAGTCAGACCACTAGATAGCCATGAGAACAGTCCAAATGAAAATTATTAACAGCTTGCCCTCTTCAGGTCCACCACAGAGCAGTCTAGTATAGCTTTTGAAAGAAAAATATGAGGTAATTCTCTGTTAAGCTCTTTGGGCATTGATAACAACTTCCTCCAAAACCAGATGGATTTTTATATCCAGTCTCAGCCGCCCAGTTCCATACTTAAATCTAACTGAGATGATGTTGATGTAAAGTAGTAAATATTTATATTTATGCTACTGTTATGTTATCCATATTCTATTCTGTAACATATAAAGAAAAATTCCTATAACTTACCTTTTACATAGATCTGACTAAAGCTGAAATAATAAAAGTTGGAGTGAATTATGCTCCTATAGAGTATCTGAAGGCCAGATACTAAGAAGTTTGAAATCTCACATTGTCCATTTTGCAACTGTGAAAAATACTATCTATATATGTATCTATAAATCTATAATGCCAAATAGGCTGCTTTTACTGCCTGGGGTTAGGAAATTCCCAGACTTATTAAGTCCTGTTTCCTTCCCACTGCTAGACTGAGAGAACGTAGAAGTCTCTGATAGGTCAGCTCTCAGTATTTCTTTCCTCCAATTCCTTCCTTCTTTGGGTTTTCCCAATATAAAAGACCCAGTACACCTGCCTGTTTTCCCTCTTGGAGGAAATGTGAGTGCTCATTGCCAGGTCATGTCCAGCCTTTCACCCACCAGTACCCCCAGGGTTAACCAAGAGCATGACTCAGGCATAGTGCAATCCCACTCTATGACGGGCCTCTCTTTTCAGCAATATCACCTCTATAAATTTGATTGGAATTCCTCCCAGGTGAGCTTTGTGAGAATATCTTTGGACTCTTAATACATATCTTTACACAGAAGGAGCTAATGGAATGAATGAAACAGACATCAGCTGTTTCTTTTGAAGGAGGAGTGCAGACACTGCTGCTGCAGAAAAGAAATATCTGGGACCAGGGCAGTGAACTGGCCTCTAGAAGCACTCTTTGCTCAAGGCTGCACACAAGGAAAGTCCCAAGTACTGACTGAGACAACTAACCTTTAGATATTCAGTGCTGGTGAGGCAGAGGTCCTTCTTTTTTGGTCAGAAGTGTCTTTTTCCATGTTTCAAGAACAATTTTTTTGATGCATATTTATTGGACCTTTTATAGGTATCTATTTGATGCAAAGTCAGCTAAAGACAAATCAGTTTACTTACCTTTGTAACAAATGGTTATTACTTGCCTTTGCTACTGACTTTTTTATTTCAAAATTAGTGTTGAAATTCAAGATTTTCAACAAACTTCTTAAATTTGCAGTTGGAGGCCAATTACTGTGAGTTTTTGCAAAAATCAGTGCAGAAGCAGGCTACTCCTGAGATACTGAATAAGTAGTGCACTTTCAGGAACACTGAGTAAAGAAGATAAACAAAGCTGAAAGTAGAGAAAAGTCTGAGGATGATTTTGCCTATTGAAAAGGGGTGTGGAAGAGGAAAAAAAGTAAAAAAATTATAATAAAATGAGATTTAGTGAATTCCTCTTTTGTAACTTAATGATAAAATGGACAAGACATATACATCAATTATCAAAGAAAAAATTAAGCATCAGACTACACTGAATCAGACAGTGACAACTTGGAAATTAGGTGAAGAAAAATTTGCTTTTGTCTGTCTGGAAAAAAGATTTGTGTCAAATATTTGTTAAAACACAGACTCAGCATCCTACCCTAGTTGCGTGGAACTGAACCTTCTTCCACTCCCTAAACCTGCAGAGATAAATGTATTCCTGAGATTTGAAAACAAAGGTAAAACCAGATTCTGCCAGAGAACTGACCATCTTCACCTAGCGCTGGTAGAGAGGTACGGACTGAACATACTTTTCACTGTAATCTGCAGGGTTTTTTTATAAATCCAGCCACAGAAGTGTTAATTACGTGCCCAAAAAAGTGGCAGATTAGACCTATGGGGGCAACTGTGCTTAAGTGGGTAAAGATAAAACATGGTTTACAGCTCTGTGATAGCTTGTACTTTGCAGGAACTTGCAGCTGACTATGCCTTTCATACAGATAAGGACAGTCACTCCTGTTCTTTAAGCATATTTCTTTATTTTCATTTTTTGCCTCCTTTTTTTACTTTTTTGCTTTTACAGTAAAACTTAAGTGGTTTGCTTAATGACACCCAGACTGATAATCTATGATACAGAAATACAGATAGATAGATTCTTAGCACTAGATGTTACAAGCCTTGAGATGGACACATGCACTAACTCTGCCTGCACAGTGATGACCGCAAACTCTCCACTCACATGTTGTGCTGAGGATATGGGGGTCAGAAGAGCAATATCTTGGACTAACTGTCTCTGAAACCACTTCAAATTTCCTGTTAGTGTGTTCAACATGACAGATAGCTTCTCTCCTTTTCAAAATGATGACCTATTTTTCTACTGTCACTGCAGAATACATTATCATAAACTACAGTTTTCAAATTTATTGCTCTGGACCCTAGAATCATTATTTATAAGAATTATAAGCTTGTCTACATGTTTTATTTTTAGCATTAAACATGACTGAAGTTTAGAATGAGCTATTTTCCATTCTCACCTTATTTTGTAGGCCAGAAGTGCTGTGTGTGGGTGTCAAAATACAAAAGGTTTCACAGTTTTCAAAATTATAGCATTTTCCAAACTGTTTCCAACATTGGGCTTTGAAATAAAGTGGAATACCACTTCATATGCACTTATTTTCTTTCTTAAAATATAAAATTAAAATAATATCTGCTTGCAGGGTGGAATAGCTCTAGACTGGGTCTTTAGGTTGGAAAAGACCTAAATACTACAGCAAACCAGTAATTCTGTACTGTACAAAAAACGTTTTCAAAACAGCCTTTGAAAGATGTGTGGCGTTTAAGCTATGCATCTTCATATTCTTGAAGTATCCAAACAGCCTCAACTCTGTCTTTTCTGCAAGGTCAAGCTCTTTTTCTCCCTTTCGATATGTTTGCCTGTCATTTGGATACATATTCTTCTTTTGCAGGGGAAGACCTCTCCCACTGAATGACCTCTAGACTAGAGAAAACTTGGCTTGGAATTTGTCTTCATTTGCAGGCAACTAATACTAAAAGAAAACCTGGAGGATGAGTCTTGTTCTTTTCTTGGGAGAAAGTGGAGAAGGAAATACCTAACTCCAATATCCAGCTTTGTTTGTTCCAGTGGTGCTCTTAGGAAAAAAAAATCCTCTCCTCTAGTTCAGTGTGTACATTTTCAAGCAGTGAGTCAAAGCTGTCTGGGAAGCTTCCTCTGCAGCCAAAGAGAGTTTTACACTGATGGGATGTGGCATCTTTAGGAAGTGCCTGAATATCCATACACATGCTGACCAGAGAAGGAGCCTACTAATTACAAGCAGGTAAGTAAGACAATGACTTCCTCTGCCCTCAAGGTAAGTGAGGCTTGTCTGTAAATGAACAGCAATAAACAGAGTTTCTCCCCCAAATACTGTTTCTGTGAGTGAATAAATGAAAGAAGTGTTTCAAGATCAATTCTCTGGAGAGAGTATTAGAACAAGTTCAAACCAAGTGCTTCATGGTCACTGACAGGTACTTTTGTTCTTGGTTGCTGATCAATATGGCAACCAGGTCAGATAAAGGCAACACATCACTGATAGTCTTGGGCTACTGTTCATTTCATTTTCACTGAGCACTCTCACAACTCTGTGTTCTGTATGTTTTACCAGAAATCTGGGGCTACAGAAACATCCCAGATTTACTCTGGATTTGTGAACCATGCTGCTCTTAAGTATCTACATTTTGACACAGAGGCCATGAAAATTTTCATATGACATTTAACAAATTTCTTCCCCGAGGAACTTTAAAATTTTAAAAAGTGGTCCCAAAACTATGGTTTTATAAACCAAACAAATGGATGCTGTACACTGCAATGTGTTAATTATATCTTTTATCCTTGTTCATACTCCTGTCCTGACATAGAAAATAACACTTTAATTGTTCTGTGTGCCACACTTTGACAGCATGTTTTGCTGAAAGCAGACTTCTTTAGCTGAAGTTAACAGTTGAAGAGTAGTAAAATATCTGGAACCCACAGACACCCTGCATTTATAAAATTTTAGAAACATTTCACATTTATCTCTATTGTAAAAAGCTTGAGTAAATGCAATATATCTGTGCTAAGAAGAGTTCATATACTCCAGAACACAATCTGACATTTACTCCCATTTATTTTGAAATGCAAATGAATCTAGTTTATTCAGGATTCTTTTGCAGCTTACCGTCTTATTAGTGATCATGCTGATAACTTGAATTTCTGAAATGTTGTTGCTAAGCAATGCAACTTCAGGCATGTAATGAGGCTTTCCAGTGGCTACTTGAAGATGAAGAAAATTATCTCAGCTTCACAGGTTGTTTGATCATCAACCACATTATAATGGTTGGATGATAAATAAGTTTTCGGCTTGCCCTCATTCTCCTGCAAATAATTTATTTGTGTATGGTAACTGAAGATCACACAGTATCAAGAAGAAAGTTGTATATTTTGGGATGCAAAGCAGAACCAAAGAACTTGTGTAGTTCCTTTGTGTAACTTTCTATAAAAAGAAAATTCCTTCCTGCAGCTCATTACTTCAGGGAACAGTGGAGGAGAATTGGGATTCAAAGTTGTCCCAGCAGGACCCCTCCCCACACAAGGTGATGCTGCCCCTTTACCCCTTGCTGTGCAGATCTCCTGTGGGTGGGACCTGACTGAGGAGACCCTCCAGCTGTGACAGGAAAGGCAGTTGTGCTGGGCTGCATGCTGGGGCTTTTTTCCTGGGAAGCCAAAACCATACATGGAACTGGGAGGTTGAATTCCTCTGCCGTGGCCCAGCCTGGAGCTCCCCAGTGCATCCAGGCAGAGCTCCTCTTCCAGGCTCTCCATAGCACAGCAGTACCAGCTGGGGTCTGGCTGTTGAATCATCTTTCCATTATTTTCTTTCATCACTGCAAAGTCCAGTCATTTAAGCCCGCTGTCAAGAAACTGACATTCCCTTTTTTCTATGGGATGATCCTAGAGCTCTTCCTATTCTTTTCCTCTCCATTGTAGACATTATAAACACCTGTAGCTGAAGTACATGGGAACCATGTTCTGAACAGCTAACCTACTCTTGTGCATGCTGCTTGAGGGAAAGAAGGTCCACCCTGACCTTCTTTTCCCAGTGCCTCATCCACCAAAAGAGGCAATATCTACAAGTGCAACCAAGCCAGCATCTGAAGTATTCAGAAGTAGTAATAAGGCTAAAGAAAAGGCCAGGGGAAAATAGACAAGTCTTTATTCAGAACTGGTTTGAAAAGTCTATAATACACAAGGCCTGGGGCTACAAACTGGAGAAAAAAAGGAAATAGAATAAAATATTGACCTCCTGCTCAAAAAGTGCCTTACCTTCTCCCATGCACTTCACACTGCAGAAGACCAAGTGAGAAAAGTTGTGTAACACTGTGCCACAAGAGTTGTGCAAGTGGGTTGAATTCAAGTTGTACAAATAACTGTCACATTGTCTCTTCAGTGCCTCGTTTTTGCAGATTAATGTTTTTGAAGTAGGTGGGTCTTTTGAATGTGTCCACAGCATTGGTGTACAGGGCTTTCCGTAAAGAATCTTGCTAGAATAAAGACAACTCCTACTACTGAAAGCCCCTTTTGCAAAATTACAGAGCAGTCTTACATTGAAAAATTAAAAGTATAAAGTAAGATGATGCAATTTCTTGCCCCGAAGGCTTTATTTTATATACTTTTCCCCCTGAACATGTCAATGTTCAGAGTGAGGCAGTAGTTTTAGAGTAGTCACCCACCCAGCCAAGACACATTTTCCTGTGGGTGAAGGAGTGACATTTTTCTGTCCTCATCGAGACAAATTTTTTGCTGTTTAACGATTAAAACCTAAAAGATTTAATCCTGGAAAAGAGAGCTTTTTAAATGCTGTGGGTTTGAGCATCTTTGATTTCATTTCTGGCCAAAAAGCCATTAAATCCATACTTACAGTGTGTAGACATGAACCTAATCTAAACATCAGATTAATTTCCTTACCTGTGGGCAAGCAAGCCTCAAAACTCATGCATCCAAGCGTTTGTGTTATATTCTGTGCACTATTCTTGTCACTGCTAAATGTTTGTGTTCCAGGAGAGATTTCTGTTCATTTTGCTCCTGCATGTTCTATAGATGCCACTGACAGTCAGTAGGTGCATTGTTGGCTGCATTTCATTACAGTCACAGCCAGCTATGCTGAATCATACAAGGAAGGGAAAGCATGTGGGGAAAGGTGAGATGATGGGAAGATTTTTTGCTTTTAAAGAAGAAGGAGAAATTGGAAATTTAAAAAAACCCAGACTCCTAAGCCTTAATTCAGAGCTGATTGTGCAGCAATTCAGGATATTCTCATGCAGGTAAACCTGGCATGAAAGCACATATCCCTCCTTTCCTGTGCTGAGAAAGCCAAGTGAAGGCACAGGCTCTGAGCTTCTGTAGAGAATGTCACCCCAGGCAAGCAGCACACCTCGTATTTCAGCCCTGCAGCATCAGTGCTAGGCAAGGAGCTCAGCGACTTTGATCCTCATAATGATTTTTGTCTTATCTCTGCTGTTTGCTGGTGCAGGAGCAGTCAGGTTTTATTGGTTTGTGCAGTCCCCTTCCTCAGTGGCACACACGGTCTGTGGCTATCTGAGAAGGGGATTTATTTTCTGTATCTGTGATAAAATGTTTTCAGTTAAGTCATTAATCTTCTAGACTGACATTTAACCCTATATGGGCCTAGGATTTCAGCAGCTGGAATCCTCTGCATGAAAAGCCTGACTAATTAATATCCTCCATTTCCAGTCAATTAGGAGGAATATATTTTCTAACACAGAAATAGCACTGTCAAAAAAAAAAAGATACAACAACTAACATTCAATGAGAATAATCTGATAATGTAATCAAAGATTCTCTCTAGCGTGGCAGTTAAAATTAAACATTGTGAACAGTGCATAATGTTCCCATCTCTTAACAAGTTCATAAATACTTTAACTCTTAGCAGCCTGGATAATTCAGTATGTTGTTTGTTGGACATGGCTGAGCCACACACAGACAGGAAAAATCAATGCATTTTAAAAATAAAAATCTCCTTTCTATATTGTTTTACATTTTTACATTTCTTTACATTCTTACATTGCTTTCTATCCTGTTTTACTGTTGGTTTTTACTTTTACTACCAGCACCTCTGTGCGCTGCTCTGCTCAGGCAGCCTAGCCCGTGCTTAGGGAGCTCTGGCAGGCAACAGTGAAGGAGATGGGTCAGGGAAGGCAATTGAGTGGATGCTGGTCCCCAAGCTGGGGGCTACCCTGGGGCCAGCTACAGGGTTAATAGGGAGTGGAATATGCAGAGAAATGTAGAAGAGGAGTCTGAGGAAAGAAAACGATCCATAGCAGCCCGAGGACTGAACTTAGTGATCTGTGTCCTGATCCTCCTGGGCCACACAAATGCTTCCTCTGTGCCATATGGGAGGGAGCGACTTCAGTGGTTCAGGCAGGTTTTGCTGGGGGCTCCTCATTCATGAGGAAGCTGATCAAAGGAGTCAGGCAAACGGCTTCTAAACTTGGGGTGAACAAGAGGATTTGTATTGCCTGTGCCACCTTCAAGGTCACTGATTTCATTAGGAGGTCAAGCTCATGACAATGATCAGTCCTCGCAGTGTGAATGACAAAGGCTGGATGGGAGAAAGTTTAGCTTCTGGTCCTCTTGTGAATGGACAGAAATGCTTTTTAGCCATTGTAATTCAAGAATCCTCAGTCAAGAAGGAGACGGTGCCTCTAGAAATAAGATTAACAGCTAGTGAGCTTCACAAGAGGGCTTGAGGATTGATTAATACACTGGGACTGCTCGATGGCATAGAAGTGCTACATATCAACTTAGCCAGGGAACTGCCAATGCTGCACAAGATTAGAGCATGAGCCCATGATCCTCAGATATACAATCTTTCTTGAAGTGTTCCATGCTAGACCTTGTAATAGAGTGATTGCAGATGAAGATGTATGGAGGGCTAGTGACCCAGGTGAGGAAGGTAAAGCCCCCAACATTTAAACACCGAAAACCTTCAGCTAAGGAGTAGTATTATATGTGTTTGTATGTGTGTATTTCCTTTTGCATAAGTAACTGATAGCTCATTAACTACCCATTAGAGTGAAAACTCCTGGGATAAAGAGCATGCTTGTCGTTTGTATTTGAATGCCTAATACAAATAGAAGAAGGAAAACAGTTTTGGAGTCTGACATAGTTGACTGCTGTGTAGCAGGATCTTTCTCTGGCTTCCAACTGCTTCCAGCTGACCTCAGGGAGACAGGGAGTTTCCATCCTGATCAGAGGACCTCCAGCTATACTAGGTCTGTAACTATTTTGCAGTAGGATTTTTAGGTTTGTCCTTTCTGCACCCCAAAGGTTCTGATCTTCACAATGCCATAAAATGATTAAATGGTTTTATGGCTGAGAACCTAAAGGCTGGTAGAAGGAAAATAAATTTCCGGCCAGAGATATTCAATATTTCAAGTACAAACATGAAGGGGAACCAGCAGCCCTACTGTATAAGGCTTGGAGAGGGTTAGGGGCTAAGGAAACAGCAGCCTGGACCCAGAGCACCTAGTGATAATGGTGTCAGCAGGAGGGTGCTCAAAGCTGACAGAAAGAAAATGCTGATCAGAGAGCAATCTCTCTTTGGCAGGTGGCTCTATCCATTGGCCAGTGCTATGCAGCATACAAATACTTTACCAACATTTGTTTGAAGGGCTGAGCAAGGTTGCTGCCTGTCAATAGAATGGCTACTCCCTTCTTGCCAAGGGTTTGGCACAGTCACCAAGAAATGGAAGATTTAGGTCCCAGCTACACCATGCACCATCTATTTCATCCAGTAAGTGCAACATTAGCTTTGAAACAACTCAGGGTGAAGGAACCAAACTCAGCTTCCCCCTCTCCATCCTCCCAATGTCCAAATGATGGACTGTCACTATCCTCACTCTTCTCTTGACCCAGCTCCAGGCATCTTGTCCATGAATGAGTGCAGGAAATGTGAGTGCCTTCACAAATGCAGCTCTCAAAAGATACTGGGATAAATGGGATACATTTTCCAAAAATAATTGATTCTATGCAATTATATATTTGACCAACCAAGGTATCTCTTTTGAAAAATATTGATAAATGAACTAGCAAATAATGCTTATCCAGGGTCAAAAGTGATTTCTTTGCTCTTATGTTTATTTCACTGCAGGTCAGGGAATTAGGGGAAGACTGATGGGGAAAAAAACCAGAAGTGTTCAAAAACCTTGAAATCTGACAGACAGAAGTTTTGTTTTTAATGTGTCTTGAAATAAAAAAAGATCACCATGTCTTCTACTCTTCTACCATGTCAATAATTTTCAGATTTTAGCATAAATAAATTTTGCATAAACACAATCTTTTATTTGGCACTAAATATGTAAGACAGACAAGACATTCAAAAATTAAGGGAAAATTATTCATTTCCACTGACAATTTCTAAAATCAAAGGCATGTATTTTGGAATAATACATACCAACTAGGAAAATAATTTTTAAAAAGTCTTTCACAAATGTTACCAAATTAAATATAACCTTCAATCCTGTTTCTGAAACACATATTTTCTTATTAGAAGTTCCCTGTGTTCAATTTATTCTGTTGTGTTCCTTTTACATCATAACAATGTAACAATGAAATAGTCAATGACTGGAAAATACACATTTGTGCAGGAGAAATAGGTGCATCAACACTTTCTTCTGAGTCTTTAAATGCTATTTATTGTATTTAGCAGACAAAAGCAACATCTCATTCATAACACAGGAAACTTAACAAAAGGCAAGCAGATATCATTGCTACTTGATCATGGAAAATAGTCAAATGGAAACAAAGAATTGCAAGTGAAGTAAGGAAAATAATCTTCATCTTAGCAAGAAAAAGAACGTTATTTTTGACAACTGGACCAAACCCAGAATGTTTGCTTTGCAAGAAGTGTGATAGGGCAGAATGGAAAAGGTCAGTGTGGAGCCCAGATTCCCTGCAATCCTTGAACAGCAGCATTGTCTGGGGAGGACTGAGCTGAGCAGAGCGTGTCAGAGCCTGAAGCAAAGCCACAGAGACCAGCCAGCCACGGGCAGCCCCGGGCTCCGGAGCCTGAGCAGGGCTACAGGCGCACCAGGAGCTCAGCCTGCACCATCCTGCAGCTGTGCTGCCGCCCCAAGGGCAAGAAGGGCCCTTCCTCCCCCAAACACAGATACTTCTTCTGAAACTGTGAAAGATAAACACAGAATTATTAATGATAAAGCCTGCAGACTGTGGGGAAATTGTGAGGGTATCTACCCTGGAAGGCAAACTAGCCCTAGAGACTTCTAGCAAAAGAGATGTGGCTGCTTTGCAGCTGTGTGCTGGTTCAGAAGAGGCAAGGAACACAGATTTTGAATCTCATCCCTTTCCAGGCTTTTTTTTTTTCCCCTGAAGCTTTCCTTCTGTTATACTGAGCACTTTTCTCAGTTAAAAGTTTCAGTACAGGTTTTGTATTAAGCTTCATCTAAGATCATCACCTGGAAAAGCATTTGCTGAGTGCCTGAATTAGTCAGAAATTCCCCTTTCATCGTGAGTGATTCCACATCCATCTATTATTCAACCATCTTCTCAGATCAGTTTTAACCCCAGAGAGAAGCCAGATGAGACAGACCACCACTCTGATCAATCCTGAAAATTCTGGTAGTCTTTCTAGCAGTGTTAATGCTCCACAAATCATACAGACTGGTTTTTTTTGAAGGTATTTAGGCACCCAACTTACACTGCAATAAATTTAAAGGTCTTTGAACAAATTCTTATGCAAGAAACTCATATTAGGGAAAGAATGCTTGTCCTTCTCACTTAAAATGAAATAAAAGATCTAAAGTCTGCTAATGAGCAGTGATATTCTTGAGTGCCAATTTAAATGGAAAAAATTGCTTTCATTATGCAGATTTTGATGCTGGCCGTGTCATGACACTACTTTCTCCAGAGGATTAATTTAAGTCCAGTAAAGCAGAAAAGAATCCCCTTGAAAGTGATGATGTGAACAAGAATTGAAATTGATTTATGCAAAGTAAGAAAGTCCTGAAAGTGTTGTAGATTATGCAAATGATTAAAAAAAAAAAAAGAACACGAATAAAGTAATTTGAAATTTGGAGGGGAAAAAATCAAATTACATTATACAAGAAATAGTAACTCTCCAGTTAAAGGCCTTTTTATTTGATTTTGTAAATGGAATAAGATAATAATAACTTTAAAAGAAATTAAGAATGCAATGCATATTGAAATGAGCCCCAGTCTTGCCTGGGACTAGACCTTTGCCAAGTCCTGTGACAGAAATATTGAACAAGAACACCCATGTGCGGTTATTTTTAAATAGTATCACTGCCTGCTGGTAGCTCGAACTGCAGTGCTTTAGAGAGTGTAGAAAGAGGAATCTGATTAGTATCTAGTACAAGGTGCAAGTTCAGGCTCATTAGCCAGTGGTGATGAAAGCATTAACACCCTTCAAGGAGTTCGTTTACTCTGAACAGATTTGCTCATTAGGAGGATGAAGGTCTCTTTTTTCACAATGCATCTGAGCTGTGAAAGAGTTTAAGGAAACTCTTTGCTTCATCAGGAGCTTTGTCTCCTCATGCTGAAAACCAAAGGAGGTCCCAGGGCACCATCATCAGGGATGGGACTGAATTCTCTTGGCAGTGCTTTGCATAGGGCAGCTGCCAGCACCCAAGGGATCAGCAAGGTTTTCACTGAGGTACAGAGAGAGGAACTGGAATTTCCAGTTACTTGAGATGAGCTCAGTAAAAATGTCCCATGTAGAAAGAGAAGGCTCATTGCTATGAGCCAAAGAGTGGTTTAGATGACCAGCTTGCAGAGAATTGTCCACATTACCCTTGGGCAGATGAGACACGGTCCTTCTGCCTGGCACAGTCATTGCCACTTTAGTCCAGCCACAGCTACAATAGATGTTATTTTCCTGTGGATCAAGCCAACATTTAAAGCCAACAGGAATGGCAGCTTCCTACTGTATCCTGAATAGCAGCCTTCTACTCATCCAGTCACAGAGGTAGAAGAAATGATGGAAGTAATTTGAAAGTGGACCCTTCAAACACTATTAGAGACAGTCAGGAGTTTCTTGAGAAAATGGCCTGGTCTGTTGCAACAGAAATACAACCAGTAATTGGACACATTTGAAAGAAGCTTTTGCCCCAAGACACTTGCCATCTTTGATGTAGGATCAAGGCTGGACAGCAAAACAGACTATTAATTTCTCATAGGACATGTTCTTGTTCCTGTCCTCATTCTCCTTCAAATAAGGGGATTTTCTTCCAGACCCACTTGAGCTGACTACTCTTTTCCTCCTTGTCTTCCAGAAAAGAATTCAAAAGTTATCAGCAGAAGTGTGGCCATAGGAAGGGCTCTTTCTTAATTCCTAGTCTCACCAAATTTAGCCGAACTATTGTGTTAGTTTTCTGGCACATGGGGGAGTAGTTATATACATGGAAGACATGCAAAACAAAGGAATTGTTCCATGTTCTTTCAAAGCTGCTTAAAATGTCTTCCCACTCTGCAGCCTATTATTGTTCAGAGCAATTGTGACACACTGACACCCCTTGCATGAATACTGGTGCACAGCTTTGTTAGCCTGGTACAAAAACACTGACTTGTAAAGAGGGTCAAAATACAGATATATCTGCCCAGCGAAAGTTTAGTGAAAAACAGAGATTTCAGTCCATGCTCTAAGAAAGAAATGCTCTTTTTTTTCATTATCATTAACCCTCTCTTTCACAAGATTCCAATGTCTTTGATTACAAAATCTTCTCTTCAGACATGATGAACTGCCAAGCCATTGTGTTATTGTTGGGAAAGATGCTGTCTTCATCAGCTTAGTCAGCATTTCGTGTTGCGAGTTCCATTATACATGGCAAAAAAAAAATACACTGTGCAGGAAAAGATGCATATATATGCAAGACAAAATCCCTCTACTGTGCCACACTAAAAAAGGGGAATACTGATATCCAAGAAAATTATCCTATCTGTATATTTCATCCTTCTGATCTCCTATTAACTATGCATGGAATATGTTAAGGCATTTTATTATTTTGGGGAATATTAGTTTACTATAAAGTTACATGTTATTTAATCATCACCAGCTGCATCTCTACAAAGATGGTGACTGTGGGAATCGTCACAACAAGCGGTTACTCCAATTGGAGATTTCTAATGAAAGGGAATTATACTGATTATTAATGAGTTCTAAATGAATTCAAGTCCCATAGTAAGGGTAAGCTTAAAAGAACACAGAGGCAAAAAGTACTGCAATGGAAAACAGTCAATCTGATCAGAGATGCATTGAAATATAGCTTCAAAAGAGTAATCAGACAGAACTGAGCCAATTTTACTTGTGAAAGTAATTATTTCGCTTATGTCATACCTCTCAAAACTGCTCAAAAAAGAACCTCATGCTCCACCAATCCATGGATTTTTGTACCTTCTCAAGACATAAATTCAAAATAATAGAAAAGAAAGAAGAAAATAAAGAAGAAAAGAAAAGAAAAGAAAAGAAAAGAAAAGAAAAGAAAAGAAAAGAAAGAAGAAAAAAACAGAGGGTTGCATACTTAGAAGAGGAGAAAAAAGAGTGAGAGAGGAGTAACAGACACTGATCATTCTCAAAATGCATTAAAACCAAAGAAAGAAGGTGCAGTACGGAGGAGGTTGGTTATGCCGTGAAGCACCCCCAGTGAAGCCTGAAGATAAATGCAATGTATTGTCATCACAATGCCTTGTTATAAAGAAACTGGTGCCTTTGTTTATCATTCCTTGTTGTAGGCACTCAGAGAGGGCAAAGACAAATGAAATAAAACTGTTAAATGTGGTCACATAGTGTTTTGTACAGAAGAAATACTAATTTTCTATCCTGGGAGGCAACTTCTGACATTGTAAGATTTGTATGGCCAGCAGCCCAAGGTACTACTGTTACAGTGAATCTTATGGTATGCAGGTGAGCCACCAAAGCTGCAGAAACAATTTTGGCCAAAGTAAAGCTGAAATTTCAGGTACACAGAGTTTCTTCTTCAGTGTGAAATGAATTTCTGCTGCCTCTGTTTTCTATGCTGGGCTGTGTGAGGTGTGCTGCCCTCAGCATCAGCCCTCCCCTAGGCAGGATGCACCATCCCACTTCGAGTGCCAGGAGCCCTCCATGCCCTGACCCTCACCTCCACAAAAAGCTGCCAAGGAAGATTTAACAACTCTCAAGTGAAGTTACATAGAGGGAAGGAAAATGAAGTTTGCCAGAGTGTAAACAGAACAAAAGGGCCTCCATAGCACCTTTCCACCAGTGGCCATGCTCCATTAGGCTTCACTGAGATGGGCAAGAAGTGAGATGCGTCTCTGCCCATGGGTCTTTGGATTTTATTTGCTTTTTCTTTGCAGGGTTCTTCCAGAGAAAGTGGATTGTGCTGTTTCTCTGATATTGGATACTACAGTCCCCCTCTATGGAAAAGCCTAAATCAAGGGTGGTGAACTTGGTAGGGCAAAAGTTCTCTTCTGACTCAGTTGGGCTCCAGGTACCACCTGGACTTGAACCAAGTAAAGGGACACTGGGGACAAGGCAGATTACTGTGGGGTATGACATCATGAATAAATTCATTACTGAGCAGATCCCTTGAAAATTCCCTTTCTCCTCTTTTTTCTTTCCACTCCTGAGTTACTCAGTATTTGCAGCTAAGAGTGTTGTGTCAGTAAGCTTAATCTATAATTAGCAGAGTGCACAACCTTTATTTCTGTTGGCATTCACAATCTGGATTCTAATGGCTTATGAAATACAGGTGTGTCCCTTCCTTTTACAGAAAAGGATATTTCCAACTTGTCATTCCTACTCAGTCTCCTTGAACTTGTGGGATTCCAAAACCAAGCAGATAAGTGTTTGGCAAGGAAGCCCCATCTTCCTGTGATTTCTTAATATGTGCTAACATTATATTTAATTTCATTTTGGTAGCTCATCCTCTCAGTATTATATGAAATGCTGAGGAGGAATACTTGTGCTCAATAGCATTGGAAATCCAGATGTCCCATGGTGGATCAGATAGTTTTAAATGTTAGGAATTTAGGAAATGCTGATAATCTTAGCTTTCTAAAGCACACGTGATATATGTCAGGACATGTAGCTAACCAATAATGATGGATGAATACAATAAACTCTCCAGAGAGCAATGGAGTACTAAAACACATTTTAATCTGGAACAAACAGCAGCATCTTTTCTCACTCCCTGACAGACAAACAAGGTATCTGGGTTGCATTTCCTTGCTGTGTTGACCTGCCTATCTGGAATTCTGTGTAGTGCTTAACAGGCTGGCATGGCTTACGCCACTGCAGGAACAGTGTGACCTTCCTCTTCTTCAGAGGGGCACTGGGATGAGGTTAGGATCTGTTCTTGGCTGTGCACAGTTGCTGGGACTGCCTTTCACATGCTCATCCCTAATGCATGCATCTCCTTTTGCACTTCATGATGCTACTGAAGTAATTTGCTGACACAGAAAGTAAGCTGAGAGACACAAGCCTGCAAGTCTCTTCATCTTTATCAATCCTTTTTGACACAAGGAGTGTGTGTGGCTGTCATTGATATTTTTGCAATTCCAGTTCCTGAACAGAGGAACACATGCCATTTCAGGCACATGAAACATCTGCACAAGGCTGAGAGCCATGGCACAAAACCTTCCACACAGCTTGGACCAGCACCTGGGGACTGGTGTGATGCTCTACAGCAATTGAGACAGCCCTGCATGGCTACAGTTAAGTCACAAGAATCTCACCCTTGGCATAAAGCTTGGAAAATACAAGATTTTACAAATATAAAGCATAAGTCCTATTATTTCAGTCATAATTGCTCTCTTTTTTCGCACACTCCAATGCATATATTAATTGATTCCTCTGGATATTCCCTGATTCAGTATCAGTGGGCAATCAAAGACAAATTGAATATTTGCTTTGTGCTTGACAATTACTTTTTGAAGAAAAAAATTATCTGACATAAGGAGAAAGAAGAACTAGACTAAGAATCTGATACTCCTGATGTCTGTTTCCCAGTTAGAGTTAGATATTTTGCAGTTACTTGTTCTTTTATATATACATATGTGTATTTTATATTTTTCTTAAGCCACACTGTTACTAGTAACTTTTAAGAAGTGAACTTTTTTGCCACTTGTCTGCCTTTTATTGCTGAATATGAATTACTAGTAGTAGTATTCTTAGATTTATTGTCTGATGTCAGCATTTTATTTTTTCTTTGTGAACATAAGCTTTTCAATAGCTATTTTAGAAGCTTAAATTAACCAAGAGAAGGACCAGTGCTTTTGAGAAATAAAAGAGAGTCAGAAGGAAAGTATTATGGTGAAAGGAAGAGAATAAGAAATAAGAAGGAGGCTGAAAGAAAGGAGGAAGTTAGGGGTGCAGTTTAGGCAATATTTATAAGAAACCTGTGTTCTGTCACAGTCTTGCTTCTACCAAATGCTATTTTGACAAGTAATAAAATGCAAGACAGGTATGGAGGTCTGGCTTCAGCTCTCGTGTTTATAAGGTATGCAACTCTATTTTAAAGAAAAGATTGAAAAGTCAGTGTTTCTATATTTGGGGAAAATGAGAAACAATGTGACTTGTTACAGGATCTGTCATCACTATATCTTGTTTGTATTCTGCAAGCTGGTTTTGAGCTTTGTGTCCATTTTGTGATCAGCTCACAAAGATGCATATCTGCTCCACAGGTGCGTATTGCTGCTGTTTTTAAGCATCCTCAAAAGATGGGATCAGCTGGAGATAGTTCAGAGGAGAGGGTGTGAATGGGCAGAGAAAACAGGAGCATATCATTGGGCCTGGCTGAGCCAGTCCTGTTGGCAGCTGGGCTGGGCTGTGCTACACAGAGGGAAACCACAGGCTGAGGGGAGCAGTATCTCTTGGCTGGGCAATTGCAAGAGCAAGGCTGGAGCCTGTGTCCTGCAGTATGAGAGAGAGATTGACAGACAGGAGAGGATTGTCTGGGATGGGCAAGGGAATGAAGCCTTTACCAAATGAGAAAAGGCTTGAGAAGACTTTTATTTGCTAAGAACCAGGTATTATCATTAGATAGATAACTAGTAAGCCATGTAACTATAATTACAGATGATTTAATGGGTGCTTTAAAGACTTTAGATGGCTCTAAAGCATGAAGATCTTGGAGTCTGTGTGCCATCCCTTTCCCCTTGCTCCTGTGCAAAGCCGCCACCACAATGCATGTGACTCAGGCTGCAGATGTTTTCTGTCTGCATGGCACAGTCAGTAATGTTCCTTACTGCTTGAACACAGGAATACTGCTAGATGAAGGTGGTTCATTGCTATCACTTTTCCACACTTGTATTGTCAGAGCTGGTTTCCTCAGTGAGGGACAGCTCTTCCCAAAGGGGCACGAGCTGGGACCTGAGCCCAGCTCAGGCCATGCCCTCAGCAGTGGATGCTGCCCCTCTGGCTGTATGGGCAGTGACAATGGCTGCAGCAAAGTCCACCAATGGCCCCTGACATGAGAAGTGATGAATAAGGGCCAAGGACCATCCAGGAGCTCTTGTCCAGAGCTGAAGGAGAGGATGCAGGAGACAGGATGGGAGACAAGGCTGTGATGTACAACCGGAGAATCCCAACACAGAGCCAGCACTGCTGTGGTGTCGGTGGGGCAGGACCTGACCCTAGGCTGGGCTGAAATGGGGCTTCTGACCCCAGGTGGATCCAGCAAAGGCTGGGCAGGAGCAGCAGGGCCCCTGGTGCCCCCAGGGCCCTGACATTTGTGTAGCAAATTCCTTGTGAAGAGAAGGAAGTATGAAAGCTGTCCAGTAGTTGCTCAGTGTGACATTGCTTCAGGCACAACTAGCAGGGAAAAAAAAGAAAAGTAGGTCTTTTCTCTCTCTGCAAGTTTTCTGGTGGATGAAATATGCAGGAATCTATTTTTGGAGGTGATCAAATAATGAGTGTGAGGAACTCTGTTGTGCTCACTGCATGGGGAACAAGGAGAGTAAAAAACACCCTTTCCTCACCAGGTAGTTAACCAAAAGCATCCATATGCACTCACTGCTTTGTTCATATTTCACCTCAACAAAACTGAAATGGCAAATAGGTTTTATAGACACATTCCTAATGATTGAGATTTATATTTGTGGGGAAGAAAAATAAATTCACGGTGTTTCCCAAAATGTAAAGCCATTGTGTTCTGGTTCACTGTGTGTGGCTGAGGTGTTGGGCAGATTCAGAGGTGTCCACCATGGACCAGACCACAGGAAAACATGTACTCTAATTGCACCCTAATATAAAAGTTTCCCTGTGGGCATTCAGCAGCTTGAGAGCTACACCATGGCCCGTGAATCCTTGTTGCCTTTAACCTGAAGCACATCCAGAAATGAAGAGGAGAAGGCAGTGAGAATAGGTAGCTGGGTCTCCCTCATCCTTTCCCTTCAGATTTTAGGTAGGCTGGATTCAACTCTATTTTCATGCCAGAGGATGCAGAAGCAGTGGATGCCCTCAGCAGCTGCCGAAACCTCACCTTGAGCAGATGATGCTCCCTCCCTCCCTCCCTTTGTCCAGTCCAGCAGTGCAGTGTGTGTCTGGGTCTGAGATCTGCCTCTGGGAAAAATAAACCTGCTGTTTTAGCTGGTAGGTAGGCAGGTACTTTGCAGTGAATTTCAAAACCCCTGCTCTTCCCCAAGACAGAGGTGTTCTCCAAGCTGTGTCCACAGCCTCAGGCACAGTTTAGGGGACAACAGGGGCTGCCTGGCACTGGGACTCAGCCCAGCTTGGCCTAAGCAGCAGGAGGTGGGTGGCATGGCCAAGCCTGCTCCCCTCCTGCCTTTCTGCTCTGCTGCAAGCCAGACAGAAATTATCCCTTTGTTAATTTAAATAAACAGAAACACAGCAATGACAGGTTGTTTATTATAGGCTCTAGGCAAGAATCCATGTTTTCAGGATCACATGGAATTCTGTGGTAACAAAGTGAGGCAAGCTGGGAAAATGCCTGCAGGAGCCTTTGATTAATGCTATATTGCTCCTCCTGCCCCCTCCCCACATTTCCTACTGCTGCTTGTCTGAATTCATGGAGTTAACTGAAAGCAGGCAACAACGGGATTTTTACACATCTGAGCAAGGAAAAGTAAAATAGTGACCTGGTTAAGCCAGTCTCAGGTACTCTGCTTCAAAGGAATGACGATAAGAATATCCTGTGTCTACCCAGACAGGCTGGGTAGCCAAGTAGCCAAGCCTGCTTTCAAAAGAGCCCCTAACACCTCCAAGATTCCAAAAAAGGGCAGGGAATTATATGAGCCAGGAAAAGCTGACAGGTTAAAGATACGTTTGAAAAAAAAAATTAATCTCGGGAAACAGGCTGCAAGCCTGATAGCCAGCTTCCAGTTCTCCATGTTGGGGAAAAATGCCATGTCTGCCTATGCTCCATCAAGGAAAATTAAGGCTGAGTACAAATACAGTGCATAAGGCACCTCTCTTAAATCTATTCTTCTAAGAGCTGTGCAACTTTTTGGCAAAATAAATAATAATTTTATTTCAGTTAAGTTGCTGAGCACACTAGGGCTGGCAGTTCCATATCCAAAATAATGGAGTGAGAATTGCAGAATTTCATGCAGAGCTATCTCCTGGAATCTTGGGGACGGAGAAAGAGAGAGGGGATCTTAGAGATGCCCACAGCAGGAATGGTAGCACAGTTAACCCAAAAGCACTGATGCAAAGGATTTAAGGCATCCTGGGTGACATTGTACATGTTCTGTCTAGGGCCTTCCTGGACAATGCAAGACCTGTCCTTATAATCCTACATTGTTGTCCAAATGATAATTTTTTCCTTATAAACCAGCCTGTAATTCCTCATAAATCCATCTCGCTGTCTCACAGAGATTGCATTGACTTTTCATTTTTCACTCCCTGTGGCATTCTATGGTTAGAAAAAACACTGCGGTGAGCTGGTCACGCTTCAATAGCTCTCTCACAAATGGACTTGTCAATAATTAAATTAATATATTTTCAGACAATGAAGAAAATATTTTCAGCAGAGCTGTGAGCTAGCAGTGCTCTGCTTTCAGAATATTTTGAGACCACAAAGGCCACTGCAGAATCCAAACTTAGCGCATTAAAAAAGAAACAAAAGCAACTGAGTTTCCACAGTCTTAATTTAATTTAGCTTGAATAATTCATGTAGCATAGCCCCTCTGTAGTATATTTTATCTGGAGATGCAAAGGCTCTTTAGAAAGTTGGGCAGTGTAATTATCTTTTTACAGGTGAGGAAGCAGAGATAATCTCCTTACTCAAACCTCAGGCAGCAGGCAGGATTTTCCTGAGCATGAAGCCCCTTTCTGCCAGGTGTCATTCTGCAAGAAGGCAAGCCTGGCCTCCTGTGTTAGGAAAGCAACCCCAGAAATTTGGTTTCTAACCCTGAATGTGACACACATAGACGCTACACTTCTGCAAATGAGGTCACTTAATTGACCGTGAGAGTCAAGTGTTTATTGTAGTGCTACCCTGTGTCAACTGAATGAGTAGAAATCTGAAAATCACAAGTGATGGGGACTCTCTTGGCAGTCTAGTGGTACCCAGACCCTTGGCAATCCTCCCCTCAGCTGTGGTTTCATGACACACCACAGCACAATCAGCAGTGCTAAGGGGCTGCTGCCCCATTGCTGCTGCTTGCCCAGCTCTCCTCACATACCAGACCTTCATGCAAACCTAGCACAGAACTGGCCCAGCCTAAAAATGACCAACTAAAGTCACTGTTGGAACAAGCCTGTGGATTCCTTCATCACATTCACAGTGTTGTGGAACAACAGTGCCTCAGGCAGAAATCTGTTTGTATAGAAGAGCAGGAAGAGACAGGATGGTGAGGAAAAGGAAAGGGAGGCCACCAAGTCTTCAGGCTGGTACTGCCACCAAGGACCATATCTTACAAAGCCACAAAATCATGGTCTGACTTTTGGTAGCCCCTCCATCATTTGAGAACAAAATTTTCAATGCAATTGAGCTTACTGACCCAGGAGACACGGATTTGGGGCTGCATTTAGCAGTCTAAATTTTTAGAGCCCAGCTGAACAACACTCCAGATGTATTTTCTTAGCTATTGCCAAGAGTCCTAATATCTGAGCCTGTGCCATAACTATCCAGGCTGATACAAGAGATGGAGCTCTAAATATGTTTGAAGGTTTCTTCTTGATAATGGAAAACACTCAGTATGAACCTTTCATTTCTTTGCCACTCAAGGCAAAAGCTTGGTGAACCTTTAAAATGCATTCCACACAAAACTCAAGCTGGCAGCAGTTACATGTGACTTTGCTATCACAGACCATTTTATCCTAACCTGCACATTGCCAAGAAGGGTAAGAGAAGCAAATAGGACACAAGAAAAATGTTTCTTAGAAGAAGATGGACAAATGCATCACACTACTATTGCAATAGTAATGGCCAGTAATTAAAGAGTCTAACACTAACAGAATGTACTTATTTGTGGCATACAAGATAGCAGGCAGTCCTGAGGGAGCCCTGTGATGATCAATTCTGTTACTAGGAGAAAGAAATGTTAAACAAGGTAGGAGGGACTTGAGCACAACACTGATGGCTTCCTAGTCTTGTCTTTTTTCCTTTTGTGCCTGTTTTACCAAGCATTTCACTTTATTGTTGCTCAAACTCCCATCTTATTTCTTTTGCTGTTGCTCATAGTGTCAGTGTAGCAATTAGCTAGACAAGACAGGAGCTATTTGCTGTGATTTGCTCCTTAGACATCAGACAGACTCTGGAGAAAAAGAAAAAAGAACTCAGAAACCAGACAGGACGTAGTGGACATAAAATCAGCAATCAGAAAAACAGAAGTAGTTGTATGAGAACATTTGTGGGCTAAAGTGAAATCTTACATGTTCTCAGAGACAAAGTTCAGATTTTGAAATTTTTTTTAGGACTTGTTATCATTGAGTTTAGAACAGTTTGGTGTTTTTTTCTTGGAAATAAGACTGTTGAAATTAATTTAGTCTCACCCAGAATGAGAAACTGCATGTAAACAGTCTTCAATAGATTGTCTTAAAGGAAACATCAGTCATCAAGGCACTTAAATTCCCCTCTTGGTTTTAGGGCAAGGAAGGAAGGGCAGACATGCAACAGAAAGCCACATCTATGTAACACATTCTGTCAGGTTCATACAAATTGTCTGTGCTTTCAAAGTGGGTTGTGCACTAGAGAAGGAGATGTTATTTTGGGAGCTAGGGAATAATAAAGCAAATAGGTTTGTACCATTATGCAGTCTGAACGCAAAATTCCCAACCTTCTACGGGGGAAAATTTTAAGTTATGTAACCTCAGTTACAACCTCAGTTGGTAACCTCACCTCAGTGTCTGATGTGAGCCTCTGAGTGGCCACAGAGCAGGCAGAGGCACTGCCAGCAATAATGACATGACAATAAGTCAACTTTGCTGTAATGGAGTGGCTTGAAAATGATGTTTGCTTGGAGGTCATCTGTCTGCTGGAAAGGAAGGATGATGAAGAGTTCTCACATGAAGTCATTCTTCGTTTCACTGCAACTGATGAGCTCCACAAAACTGGGTTTGGTAAAAGTGACCCCAGCCATAAACAAAATGTTCTCCAAGGGAAGGGCAGGGCTTCATAGCCTACCATGCCAGTGAGCATTTCAATCAGAGACCTCTGGTGCTGCATCCCAAAATATCCCATGGGACAGTACTTGTACATAACAGTCTACTTGAAAGTCCTGCAGAGAGGCAGCAAAGTCTAGGCTGGCCTAAAGATTTAGGAGACTCAAACTGCAGTTTAGGAACCTCTCTCACTAACAGTCTGAGAGGAACTAAATCTCCAGGTGTGTAAACTGATATAAATTTTAAAGTGAAACGCGTAGCTGTATTATTCCATCTTCACCAGGGGTGAGACTTACCCTAGGAACAAGGGGTTTAAAGGGGAAAGGGATTTAAACCAGTAAGTTTTACTTTGTAAAGTGACCAGCTATTAATATGAAATGATCAGCTATGCTGTCTCTGTCAGCATGCAAGGCTTTTTACTCTGATAAGAGGTGATTGTCCACCAGAAGCAAACATTACAGGGATATTGATAATGCACAGGGTTAGCAATTCAGGCTGTGTTTGCTATACAACATTGCACTCTAAGGGAAATTTCTTCATTCTGATTAATTTTTTCTTTTAAGATCACATCCAGATACCTTCATATGGCTCCTTCTCCACGACACTATCAGTCACTCATCATCTTGAACCTGAAAGTTGCCAGCCACCCCTTTTTTATTATTTTAATCCAGTCAATGGATTAAAGTTGGCACACTGTAAAGCCTTGTCTCCACCAGAAAAGTGAGTCAGTTTAATTAAATTGATTTAAACTTAGGTAAATTACTATGATAGATGTACTGAAGCTGGTTTAGCCCATGTTGCTATTGATTTATCTTGCATCATTTCTGCTCCTATCATGAATGCCAATCATGATTCTTTTTTAACCAGTGCACTCAGGCTGGCAAAGTCACAAGGCAAAGGAAAAAAGTCAAAGCTTCTTTTTTGCAGGAGACAAATGGATCTTGTTGATATCATGTTGTGTGCTGCAAAAAGCAGTGAAATGGTGGAAGAAAGAAAAGAAGATGGCACAGAGGCATAGAAATGGGCAAAACACACACAGTTGGGCAGGGTTTGGGAAGCAGGAAAATTTCAGAACAGCAGTGATTGTTGTAAACCTGTATTTTCCATCCCATTTAGCTGTCATTTCTCATCATTAATTTTTGCTGTACATAGACAATACCCCACACTGAAAAAAACCTTTTCACCTGCTGCAAAATCATCCCAAAACACCACAAGAGGCTCCTGAAGAGCTCTCTGTGTCAGAAACATCAGCAGTGCTGACCTTCAGGCACAGGGTAAAGATTGTAAAAAAAAAAATGGTTTGGCTTCCAGCATATGCTCAGGGGGTCTCCAAGCTTTATGCTGAAAACCTACAAATTGTCACACTGACATTTTCTGGGTATGTTTTGTTGCCATACTGTAGCTATTAAACCCCCCAGACCTTTCAGAAAGCTACTGCAGCTGCTTGCACTGCTTACTGTGACATAACCTCACAACTTGTAAGGGATCTACCCAGATTTCTGTCTTGCTCTGTTCACAGATTAGTGCTGCATTGCCATTGGACACAGCTCCAGAGCTCATGTACAGCTACTCACTGCAAACACTTCCTCTGGGTACTGCAGTCCTGAAATAATCTACAAAGCAAGAAGACAATGCCTCACTCTGTCTGAAATCCAGCCCCTTGAGAAGGACAGGCACATAGCTTTTATGTTACTTGCAAAATTCTTTTCTTTTAAGTGAACTGACTGCTGTATGACTCCTGCCAATGATTCTTGTACTCATCCCCTTATACAGGGATGTATGTCGTATGGGAGGTGTGCATGTGTGTTAGGGACTCCTAACCCAGCAGCTGCTCCAGCAGGTGGAAATACCATAATCGATTATGGTATGATTCTATGAATAATATGAATTATGGTATTATTCATAGAATCATAGAATGGTTTGGGTTGGAAAGGACCTTAAAGATGATCCAGTTCCAGCACTACTGACATGAGCAGGGACATCTTCATCTAGACCAAGTTGCTCAGGGTCCCACCCAACCTGGTCCAGAATACTTCCAGGGATGGGGACCACAACTTCATGGGCAACTTGTTCCACTGCCTCATCACCCTCACAACAAAAACCCTCCTAATATATAGTCTGAATCTCTCTTCTAATTTGAATCCATTCTCCCTTTTCCTGTCGCTACATACTCTTGTCAAAAGTCTCCTCCATCCTCCTTGCAGGGTCCCTTCAGATACTGCAGTTAGCTCACCCAAGTCATCTTTTTTCCAGGGTGAACAAACCAAATTCTCTGCACCTTTCCTTGTATGAGAGGTGCTCCATCCCTCTAAACATCTGGGTGTCTCTCCTCTGGAAATGTTGCAACAGGTCCAAGTCCTTCCTGTGCTGGGACCCCAGAGCTGATGCAGCACTGCAGGTGGGGACTCACCAGAGCAGAGGGGCAGAATCCCCTCCATTGCCCTTCCGGCCACACTGCCTTTGGTTCAGCCCAGGACACAGTTGGCTTTCTGGGCTGCAAGTGCACATTGCCCAGTCATGTCCAGCCTCTCATCCACTAAATTCTTTTGATTGCTTTCAGTAGAGGTTTTGTGCACTTTTGTACACTCTTGATTCAATGTGAATTGACAAGTTGCTTTCTTGTCATGACACATGGCTTGGACACATGGCAGATTTTTATCACACAGGAGATCCTCATCTGGAGCAAACAAATATCCCATGTGCAGATATTGTACTGACCACTTATGGTATTTTGAAGAACAGAAGAATCTCTCTTTTAATCTACAAAGCACTGAACTACTGACACTCACTGAATGGCAGATGCTGTACTGCAGGGGACTTGTGGGTTCTTTGTTGCTGAACCACAGTACTGAGGCTGCATCTTGCATCAACCCATCTGCTCTTCCTTCTAATTTCAAAAGGCCTCAGATCCAAATCCAGAGGGACTCAAGCGCAAGGTGGGTTATGTTTATTGTATCACAGATTTCCACTCTTTACTAGAAGGCTTGTATGTAAAATTTGAAATGTCTTTGTGACATGTCATAGATTTGAAAGGACACTTCCCCTTCAGTAACATTAGCTTTGCCACCTATTTTTCTTTCTGGTAAATTCTTTGGAGGTGGAGGGAGCTGAATCTCAAACTGTAAATTCAGTCTGTGCTTGTCCAATGAAGGGGAGCAAGCAGAAAGGTTGGCATTTTCTGGCAGGCTTTTCATGGGGCAGTAAGCAGTAGTTTACAGGATTAGTTGTCAGGCAATACATTTTAATGGGTGCAAGTCAGTCATCAAGCAATGCTGGGAAATATTTTGCATGTCTACTATCCTTCTGGTACTTTCTCTCAGATCTGTGCTGGGTTACTGAGTCAGAGAAAGCTGAAAATCTGTCCCAGTCATCTCAGCTGGATTTAAACTCTCTTACCCAGGTTGTGCTTCCTCGAGAAGGATTTCACAGTATGTACAGGAGCACATTGCGGTGGGATTTACTTGCTTTTACTTCAACACAGGCATTATATCTGTCTGCTAAGTAGTTCTTATCACTGAGGATAGCTCTTGCTTGTGTTAGCATAGCAGTTAAATACTTTCCAGAATATGATAGGCATGTTCATTAATCCCAGTGTAGGAAGAAGCAAATCCTGGCTGCTTGTACACCAGGACAAGCACATTATTCATCCTAAGTGCAGAGAAGTGTGAGGCTCCATCTCTGCCATTTGGTACAAATGTGTGTGGAAATCAGAATATCTGTGTTTGTGAGAGCAGTTTATGCACCTGCAGCAAAAGTCTTAGACCAAGTGAAATTTCCACCCAAGTCCTGCATCAGTTGTTTAGCATGGGAGCTAGGTGAACATACTCTGGGAATAAATTAAAATTACCAAGTGAAGTTAACATTCCAGTCAGCAAAAAGAACTGAATTTGGTCCAACACGTTTGCCCATAGACTCTGGCTTCCATATCTCTTTTCAAAATTTAGTGTTTATTCAGATAATCCTTTATTAACCATTAGCATGTTCTCAGACTCTTTGTGGGACATGACTAATCATCAAATGTAACCTCTGGAATGACTTAGGGTTAGCTATGGAAATAATTCCACTTTCCATGTATCCTTCTTTATCTTGAACACTACTGATGATGTTGACATAATGACCTCATTATGTGATACCTTCTTAAGCACAAGTTGTCCTGTTAATCATGTCTCCTGATGCTATTTCAGTAATTCAGAACTAATATAAGAAATAATAATTTAATAAGGCCTTGAACCTGACAGTAACTTTCATTAATTATCCAAAGAGTTCACCTATTTGCAAAGTGTGACTAGCAAGCATGATTTTCTTGCCCCAAAATGCTATGTATTTCATCTTTAATTCCTTCAGCACACTAGCTTTTGGACTTGGCTTAACAACAATCTCTCCCCTTATTCACCTGTAGAATTGCAGTTATGTCTTGCCAACAAGGCCTGCAAAACAAATTGACACATGAAGAAAAGATAACATGGAAAGGCACTTTACACTTTGAAAGGAGAACTTGTTAATACCTGGAGATTAATCTTTATTTTTAAAAGATTAAGACATTTCACAGAAGTGTACCATATTTAAAGAATCACTAGAAACCAATAATAAATATCCCTAAAGACTGCTGGTTCCAAAGGAAGTATTCTGATTTTTATCTGTTTTTCTCAGTTGTTACCCCTGTTGATGGATACACTAAAACAGACAGTCAGCCACATACATGCTGAATCTTACTGAGGCAATAACTCTAAGAGGTGCTTTTCTCTCCAGTTCATCAAGAATTATGGCAAGAGAGCTGAATCTCTGCTGTTCCTTCCAATATATTTGAGTAATTAAGGATTTGCATTTGTCAAGCACTTTGTTGTTGCTTTATTTACATACATTTTGTTTTCATTCTCGAAGAATCACTTCATAGATCCTCATCCTTTCATGTTTTCCTGCAACTTTATCCTAATAAAATGAGAAGTAGTGAAAAGGTTACTCCTCCCATATATTTCCCACTCTGGATTTTTCTGACCCCACAGTTACACATACACATACTGCTGAAACATAACTTGGCACAACTAAAATCCTTATTCACAGGACTGTGGGATAACTTTCCTTGAAAAGGAACACAGAAAGACTCTGGTCCAACCTCCTGTGAAACCAGGTGCCTTGTGATTTCACTAACTGGATCTTGAAAATCTCCAAAGATGGAGACTTTCCATCCTGGGCAGTCTGTGCCATTACTTGATGGAGTTAACAAAACACCTGGCTTGTTGTAATCTATATGCTAAAGATGCTCTAATTTGGTGCCTTTAGAGCATTGTCATGCTAGAAGAAGAGCAGGTTTGTTCTTGTATTTCTCACACTCTAGGGTAGCCTCAAGGTGTAACCAGGATTCTGACAGTCATGGGAAGTCTCAGGAAGTTAGAAATGATAGAAAGGAGGAAAGGCAGTGCCAAGTTCAGTCGATCTCCTCCCCTCTAGCATTAACTAAAGTGCTGATGTGCTGTCTGTCACAGATTTTTGGATCAACTCTGAGAAGGTAGGACTGTGGAGGGGAGGTGAGGCAAGTGGGACTAGATGTACACGAGGCCAGAGAGAGAAGACATGAGAAGTTTGAATAGATGGTGAAGGGTAGACATTGCCAGCAAAGGCACAGCTGTGGTCACAGCAGTACCATTTCAAATGGCCGGTGTGTGCAGGTGAAATGAAGAGGGAAAAGCTAAACCTGCACCACTGTCATGACCACTGATTGATAGCACAATCCTTCTGCAGCCTGTCCTCAGTTGGACTATCCCTCTCCCCATAGCCCTGGGGGAGGAGGGAGCACCACACTGCACCTGCACTGGGTCAGGCTGGGGCTGCACTCCTGGGACCTTGCTTGCATCTCCAAAGGGCTTAATTTAGGTTTCAGCCCGACCATTTTGTTTCCCCACGGGAGATATGACAGCAATAATTAGAAACCCAGAGGCCTCTGGTGTTATTAACTAGGACAAAAGTCTGTCAATGAGATGTATTACAATACTACTAAGGCATACAATATGTATGGTTGGTTTTTCTCTAGAGGTTAATACATTTACTGTTTGGGAAGCCCCTTTAATTTCTTCACAGTCCATCTAATGGCTTTTGTCCCTTACAAAATGAACTCTCATTTTTCTCCTGAGGTGATTTGCTTTAAATGTTGAAATCCTTTTTCCAAATGGAATTCTTGTCCAGAAAAACTCGTGTGTCACTTTGCCCTGGAATCTGGCAGTCTTGGCCTGTACCAGAAACAGCGTGGTCACAGGACCAGCGATTGCCCACCTGTACTGTGCACTGGTGTGGCCACACCTTGAATCCTGTGTTCAGTTCTGAGCCCCTCACTAAAAGAGAGAGACACTGAGATGCTGGAGCATGGCCAGAGAAGGGCAGTGGAGCTGGTGAAGGCTCTGGAGGACAAGCCTTACAAGGGACAGCCAAGGGGTTTGGCGTTGTTTAGCCTGGACAAGAGGAGGCTCAGGAGGGACCTTATTGCTGTCTACAGCTGCCTGAAAGGAGGTCGCAGCAAGGTGGGAGTTGGTCTCTTCTCACACATAATAAGCACCAGGCTGCCAGGACAAGTTGCACCAGGGGTGATTTAGATTGGATATTAAAAAGGATTTCATCACTGAAAGGTTGTTCAGCATTGAACGAGGTTGCTTAGGGAAGTAGTTGAGTTATCAGCCCTGGAGGCATTTAAAAGCCATGTACATGTGGTGTTTGAGGCCATGGTTTAGTGGTGGCCTGGGCAGTGCTGAGCTAATGGCTGGACTTCGTGATCTTCAAGGTCCTTTCTGACTGAAATGATTCTGTCATTCTCTATCTCTCACATCCCACCTTGAGTACTTGTTTGAACATTGCTTACCCAGACAGGGTGTGGCCAGGAGGACCTTGAGATGACCTTAAATGATCTCATGTACTCTGTGAAGTACATGGAGTACATGTACTCTGCTACTGCTCTATGGAGATAGTATGTTGAAACCAGGGCAGTGAAATGCCTCTCATTCTAATGGCAACTTCATTCTTGGAAACCCAGGTCTCTCCTTGACAGATTGTTAACTATCTGGCTTGCAAATGGACTAATAAACCCCCTCTGCTGTGAGATGTGTAATTTCCAAAAATGTTTCCCAAGTTGTGTGTTGAAGCATGCCTCCAACCTGCTCCCCAAATCCCCCAGGCAGAGAAGATCTTGCAGGACTGAGGAGTTTTCTATAAAGTACAGATAAGTAAGGAAATAAAGCATTATAAAATTGTCATATTTCTCCTGAAATGGATTTTCCAAGACTTGCTTCCTCAAAATCAAAAGGAATTGATTTGTTTTTTCTCATCTGTGTATCACATTTTCTGATTGCTGAACAGTAACAGATTGAAAAAAAGTTATTGTTTTCCCATAGAAGAACAGGATTATTTAAAAAACGTGTTATTTCTGGACAAGTAGAGACACTTAAATCAGAGCATGCTGCAGGCTAACATTTACTAATGCAATGAGGAAGGACAGGAATCACACAATAAAATAAAGGTAATTTTAATGTTGTTTTATTGAAAAGAACAAGTAGATTGAAAATGCTACTGAGCTGCAGAAAACCAGCAACACATGATTTCTTATAAGTTCATTTCTCTTTTGCTACCAGGTTAGGGACTTCTTCCCTCTTGCTTTTTTGGTACTGAATATCATCAAGGGAAATAGCAGTCTGACTCCCTGCAGCTTCCTGGGCTGATGAGCTGATGAGCTGCTGCTTTCGAGATTCAACTCTCTTTCCAGTCTGGAGTATTGAGTCTGTGAGTGACCTATGCTACAAGCAAAGCAGGAAAGTTAATACTGTTCTTAATTAATCTCTGCAGGATTCATTTATGTTTATGCAAATTAGGAAGAGGACAAGTAGGTAAACGTCTGCAACTGTCAAAAAGCTGCCGGTGATTGCACGGCTGTGACAAAGTGCTGAAATGATTGCTGCAGCAGTGAAGCAAGGAAATCTCAAAGAAGAGGCAATCACATGTGAGGCAGGAGCTCTCCCCACTCTCCTCCAGAGAAACCGAGCTATTCCAGATATTCTGCTTCTGAAATGCTTGTGAATCTTGCACTATTGTAAGCTCAGGCATTCGCAGATTATTTATTGTACTTTTTATTGTGCCTTTGCTGCTCACCCAAGGTGATGGAAATGAATAAATTCTATTTAATTTTACCTTTTCTGTATTGTATAATCTATCTTCTTTATATGGATGCAGCTGCTTGGTCTCAGGCTCCAAAGGCATTGCAAGGCAATTCTCCCTGTCTCTGTGCGTGCATGTGAATATTCCCCTACAAGAATGAAAATTATTAGTCAGTTGTTATATTCCCTCCCAAAGCTAATGAAAAATATAAAGTATTTTCATGATGGATGTGAATAATATACATTGCCACCCACAACCTTCCTCTCTCTCTCTCTGTGGTGCAGGTGGGGTGTCTCACATTGTATGCAAGGCAAGGAAGTGAGAACCAGTGGGGAGAGCAGCTCTGTCAGTGCCTCCATGCTCCTCTTCTCTTGTTTCATGAGATGCAGAGTTCTTGGCTGGGAAGTATACGTGAGCTGTGTGCTGATATTCCCCACAGCTATGTTGCCTTTCCATAGATGTTCATCTACTAACATGTATGAATAGACACACTAGGCTCATGATTCATGACTGAAGACTTCCCATCTCATAACCAGTTGTCTTGTGAGGCCATGATTATCTCTAACAATGGTGTCAAAATGGGACAGTGGCACATGGAGGCTGAGGAATAACATGAAGGTTGTGTTGCTGTGGTCTATCCTTCCTTTTTTCTGTCATAGTCAATTCCCCACATTGGAAACTTGTCACTTCTGTGAATCTTTCTCTTGTGTGTTGGGAGGTGGTTGGAGTAGTTGGACTCTGCTAATTAACTCTGCCCAAGAGGCTGGAAAGGATTTTCAGCAAAGGACTTTTATGCACACTAACACTTTGCCTCCGTGGCTGTTGCTTGTCCCCCAAAAGCACTGTAAAAAAGGCTGTCACCATTTCCCAATGCAGCTCTGCCTGTAGAGGTACCTGGGTTTCTTTCAAATAAGCTAGACCAAAGCACACAGCTTCAGAATGGTGCTCAACCCAAACTCACCAGAAGTATGACTAAACCCTCTCTGGAGCACCATGCAGGAATAAGTGGGATGAACTATAGCTCTGAGCTAATGTTGATCCATCTGGTGTTGCAGGAGAGTGTGTTAATGAAAGATCTAATTCCCTCCAGCTGCAACTATCTCATTCCAGGGATAAAGAAAAAAAAAAAGTAATATTTGATTTCTTAGTCATAATCAAGCAATGTTTTAATAAAACAAAAAAGTTTAATATAAAATATTGTATGAAATATTAAAATTTACATATCAACATAAAATTTGATCAAACAGGAAATATATAATAGTCATTCAGGGGGATGAAAAAGAGATCATGATTCTTCCTCTTGGTATCCTTGGTGATTGATCAAGAAACGACAGTGCATGTCCTGTCTTGGCTAGAGCTGCTTCAGTACCTCAGTTTTCCTGTCCTTGAAAAAATGTGACAGAAGAGTCTGGTTTGTCTGACTGAATCCCCACAAGACAAACAGCCTTGAGAGTACATCACCCAGAGCTGTTCCACAGAAATGTAACCATTGAAATTTGGGGTTCTTTTCTTGGAGCTGGGAACCAAGATATGCCCACAGGAAAAGCAACTTCAGCAATTCCAGGAGACTCAGCGGGAAAAGGAAAGATTGAGCTTAAAAGCCTTAAAATTTGGCTAATCTGAGGTGAGAGCCCATGTCCTCACATCCAGGGAGACTGTTCAACCTACTTGGAGGTATCGGAGCATGCCTTTATATAAATTTCTTCTATGTTAGAACTGCTGCCCTACTTACAAGTTTTACTGGTACTGTGTGTCCCTCTAGTTACTGGTTAGCCTCTGGTCCTGCCACAAGTCCTCCCAAGTCTCAAGCAGGATAAAAGCACAGCTTTGAGATCGGAGCCCGAGGAGAGGATTCCCCATCTAGTTTAAGGATTGTGCTTCAGGCATGAGGATTTAGGCTTAGGCCAGGCCCCTGGGCAGTGTGTTAGGCAGTCACTGAGGTTGCTGTTATAACAGCTTTGTACACCTTTATTGACAGAAACTCAAAAGTTAAAAGGATTTGATCCCCTGTGAACTCTGATGGCCATGGAGAGTTTTTTCCCTTTTATTCATGGAGACTGTTGGAGAACAAAAAGGCTGAGACAGTTCAGTGCCTTTGAGAGTCTGGGTTTAAGCTCATGTGACAATATTGGAAAACCTACACTTGAAACCAGAATCAATGTTAAAAGGTAAATTGCCTCTTCAGGGTAAATGACAAAAAGGAGCCGTTGGACTAACCTCTAGCATGTTCACCTGCGGAGTGAAATGCTTCACAAAAAAGACATTTTCACAATTATGCAGATTCTATGCTTATATTCTGGTAAAAGTACTCCAGTTGGGTGTTACATAAATGAAAATGCCAGACGTGCCATAGTTGAATTGTCAACATGGGAAGTAACACTTATAAGAGAACAGAGCATGCTTAGCACTTTGTTTGAAATCAGGCCAGGAGTCAACTAGGATTGAGGGATATTGAGACACAGGAATAGCATCTTGAGCAATTATTAAAATGTTAAAAAATGCTGCTCTCAATCAGTACCTACTCATTGTATGATGCAGTCCACTGCTGATATTGCTAAACAGAATGCATCCTGTATAATTACTCCTCCCAGTACTTTTGTCTAACCACGGAAAAAACACTGCATGGTTAAGCTGCAGTATTAAAAGCATGAAGCCATGGGATGGTGTAATGCTATGTGTGTGGTGTGGTACTGAGACAAAGTGAAAAGTAATTGGAAACAATTTCATTGGACACAGCAAAAGTTTGGCATCGTATTTATGATGGACCTGCATGTGCAAGAAATCCATTTGTCACAATGGCAGCAGGGCTGTCTGCACAGCCTGCAGTTTTTCTCCACATTGCCGAAAAGGGGGCTGCCAAAAAAGGGGGCTGCTCTGAGGACAGGACCTCCCTACAGCCCCCCTTGTTTATGGGCAGATCCCAAATTGAACTTCAGGTATGCATTCATTTGGTTTAATCAGCGGGAATAAAGTTACACAAACGCTGTTGTTCTGATCCGCTCCACTGTCGGATTAGTCTGAAATGGCCACTAAGCGCCCATAAGCAAACACATCTCTGACCTGAACCCTCTCCCACTGTCACAGCGAGTCCTTCCAGAATTCTCATCCAGCCGCAGTGTGAAGAAACAGCCTGTTTAACAAAGAGCATGGAGACATTAACAAAGAGGTGCGAGAGGTGCGTAGGACACAGGTGAGTGTGCGAGCTGGGAGATGCTACAGCTGGACCCAGGCGGTGCCGGCTCTCAGCACGGGCGGCAGCACTGGGCTGGCAGCCCCGCAGCTAACCTTGCACCGCCCGGCTGCAGCTTCCGAGCCTCTGTCCCTTCCACTTCCAAGAGCTGCCAGGGAGGATGAACCTCATCTTCTCTCCACTTATGGAAACATGTGGTTGCCATGGGGGGAATAGGAGAGAGAAGAATCTCTTAGTAGCATAATCCGATTCAACTGAGGTTCGGCTCGCGCTGAAAACAGCTGGCTGTCTGCCCGGAACAGAGAATGAACTTTACAGGATTTCGAGAGAGCGAGCCCCATCTTCAAAAGCATTCCTCTGGTAAAGCATCATGCTCCACCGGATCTCATCTGAAGCCCTGTTAGACGGAGGCTGCTGAGGTACTCAGAGTAAACCGGCTTATTAAACATTGATATTGGCAAAAGAAAGAAAGAGTTCCTGTAAACAGAAATTACTAACCTGAAACCTAAAAATTAAAAAAAAAAAAAAAAGAAAAATATAATTTCGAGTGTCACATCTATCAAATTTCCCTGGGGGACACTGCATGGCTTTGCAACCACGTTTCACTGCTTACCATGAATGTTCATCTCATCTTCACAGCTTTGTGTAAGGTTCACATAAACAGAAATATAGGGAAAGAATCCTTGACAAAAATAAGTAGAGGGGAACAATAGAATGAAGAAGGTGAAATTTCAAATGTATGTCGTCACTTAAAGGACTTAGCAAAATTATCATGTAATATGTTTCAGAGAGACATGATTAAAAAGACACCTTCTCTGAGCCTAATTCAATTTTTGAAGCAAAATATCTTTATCTTTAGAGTAAGAAATATTGAACCCATGTTCATTCAATTTCTCTTTGGGGAGTCTCCCAGTATTTGAAAGAGAGAAACACAACACTTTAACAAGCTACGCCCAGGCATGAACTTCAGGCGCACTGTCTCTATGAAAAATGTATGGAGCTCTGAACTTCCCAGCGACTGCCATGCCTCCCTCAGTCCCTTACGTGCCTCTGGCAGTGTAAGAGCCAGGGCGTTGTTCAGAGGCGATTTTTTTCTTTACACTTTTCCCCAGTTGGCTGAAGACGACACCGGCTGTGCCGCGTTTCAGAAGACAAGTGTACGGCAACTCCCGGGTGTTCACACGGCATCGGCCAGCCGAGGAAGTGCCGCGCTGCCCAGCTGTGAGCATCCCCAACCCAAAGAGACAACTTAACAACCAAAGAAAACTGATGAGCATTGAATGGGGCAAAGTTCGGGACCTCCCAACGCGGAGCTTAGCTGGATGCCGGCAGAGTTCTCGGGGCGGGCGGGACCCCGCGGGACCGATCCCGGCCGCGCTGCCCCGGGTCGCTCCCGGCGCGCTGGCCCCTCGGGACCGATCCCGGCCGCGCTGCCCCGGGTCGCTCCCGGCGCGCTGGCCCCTCGGGACCGATCCCGGCCGCGCTGCCCCGGGTCGCTCCCGGCGCGCTGGCCCC